>JAQGBY010000918.1:0-34898 GCA_034698785.1 Mycogona germanica
TATTATTATAAAAAGCGGGTTCGCCACTCGGTTCGTCTTCTTCATTCGGCCTGTCCCGAATTCACCATTTCAGATATCCATGCATAGATCTATGCAATGTCTATGGAACATGTGCTAAGTACATATAAATGACCATTTCCGGGAAAGTCATCCTCGACGTTGTTCCATGTGTGCCACCTGGTATCATAAGATCAGAGCGTTAATTAATTAATTAATTAGTTGTTAAGGGGGTGAACCGGTGAATTTAACATCTTAACAACCACCCCAGTGGGCGACCTGAAAATGTTGCCTAACCTAGGCCGCCTTGGAATGGGGTCTCTTTTACTTCTATTACAAAAGAAGGCGCGTTCGAAAGAAATTTCTCTCGCCCGAAAAATTCCGAAGGTGTCGGCCGGAATCGAAACCGAGATCACTGGCTAACAGGCGAACGCGCTATCTCTCCACCACTGGATACTAAGAAAATTGTAGGTCCTAAGATTAAATGTTGGTCTTGTCGAAAGCATCCTATTCAAGCGAATGAATGCGAATTTGTGCTTTGGGTTGTAGACTAGGTCAAGACGAGACTGCGTCTCGAGTGGACCGTGGCCACAGCCGGTCACAGCGGTGTCGACGGCGTCGGCTCATTTGCCTGTGTTCTTTTATTCCCTCCACAATCCAACAGTTCCAGCTGATGTACAGTCAAGCGGTGCAAGTTTTGTGCCAATAACAATCCTCACGTTCGAAAACACGTCACAAGAATGACAAGAATCGAGCATCGTCCTTCCCCCCCTCCCTTTCCCATATTCCTCACCGACCGCCACCCAATCGGCAAGTCAAGAAAAAAGTGTTAGGAAAAAAAAATAGGCGGAAAAACATTTTTTTTTTCTCCAGCCCTGCTCCCGCTGTAAGCAGACCACAGTTATGCCTTAATTGGGTTTCACACTTGTCTTTGGCGCGTATCCTGAATATACACAATGGCTCTCGACATTTCTATGTTCGTCTCCACCCTAGCCCCTGTCGTCCCACTACAGCGCCCCATTTTGTCCCTATATTTCAAACAATGTAAGACGTAGCGAGTCCCGAGATATTTTTGTGGTTAACGGTGCAACAGTTTCACTGCAAAAATGTGAGTCTTTAAATTAAGAAATCGCATGACAAACAATGGAGATAATTGCTACTGCAAATATAACAATCTCATTTTTCAAGTTTGTAAATAACGTCAATTTTGGAACAAGGAGTCCTCGTCTGTTTTGAATTATCTTTAGGAAAAATCTCCTCTAAAACAGCTTTGGTCAGTTTCAATTCCGTTCAATTAAAAAACTTATTTTGAATTACTGGAACGAATGGATACAAGTGAGTTTATACATGGACATGAGAATATTAGATTTGCATAACTTATTTGTTTTGAAATAATTTACTAGAAGAAGAAGGAAAGAAAACGCTCATAAAATTAATTTTTCTTAAGGAGGTTTACCGATGATTGCTCATCTTATAATATATCTCCAGGTAGTAATTTTGCCAAACTTGGGCTGTCTAGGAAAGAGATCTTCAACGTCCCGATATCGTGCAGGCACTGGTCATGATTTTACTTCCATTTGGAAAAAAGTCGTGCGAACGAATTACTCTCACCCGAAAAATTCCGAAGGTGCCGGCCGGAATTGAAACCGCGATCACGGGTCGCGAGGAAAGCACGCTAACCTCTCGACCACTCGACACCTCTTAGAAAACGCTCATGGACCTAACAAGTTGGTCATTCCATTAATAATAACAAATACGCTGTACTGGGTTTCGTACACAGATCCCGAAGCTCGCATCAGTTAAGTTACTCCACAACCAGACAGCATCAACATACGCCGAATCACATGCACAACTACTCAGTCGGGACATCCGGAAAGTATTTGAAATTGGAACAGGTGTATCGAGAGGAAAGGTGGAATTCGCAAACACAGTCTATCTTTATCTTGAGAGATTCCAGTATAAACAAAATGAGCGGTCTGGCAGACAGCTGTTTCGATGCAGTGTTTCAATGACTTCAGAGGTGGGCAACCTTTTCCTTCACTGATATCTTAAAATTAAGCAAAATGACCAGCAACATTTCGAAACACCTAAATTATCTTTAACAATTTTCCATCCCCCATTTAACCGTATTTATTTACCATTTCATCTGTTTAAGATAACGGTCAGAAAAGATGGCGTTCAAAATCAACACGGAATGTTTTCCAGCAAGTCAGAATGATGCTACGGAGAAGCCGCGAAAATTACAGGAATTTTTTTTAAAGTCTAGAGTAGCGACATCAGGAACGATCAGGGGACCAGTATAATGAAATATGCAATAGTTCGAGCCTACATTGGCGCAACCGTTTGCGACTCGATCAAACTGATAGCACAGAACAAAAATAAATTTTGGCACAGGAGATCTGTGTTGAGCTAATCGGGAGTGGGTGGAGAAAAAAAATAGGGGATAACCTGGTGTCGTACAGTCTTTTCGTTAGAACCACGTCCTGCAAGCCGTGGACAGTCATGACCGGCTAGGAGCACGTCCTAACCATGTTTCCTCACGAACGAGTTCTACTAGACACGGCACACGCGCACTCACAATGTACCCCCTGAGTCAGACCGAGATGGCAATCTGAACTAGTCTCGTTTTCGTTGTGTGACCCAATGGCTCGTGGCGGCCTCGACTGACAAGCGTCATCCGCAGATGGATGAGTCTAGTTATTGATTAGGCGGTTGGCTGTATGTTGCGACTCGAGCACTTGACGGTCTGTCAACTCATAAAGGGTGGCGGAGGGGAGTAGGGGGGTGGCGATGATGACACTCCCCCACCACCACCACCACCACCACCACCACCACCACCACCACCACCAGTATGGCGCCGTGACGGGATTGGGACGGGAAGCTACGTACGGAATCCATATATAATATAATAATGATCATAACGCAATTGGAGATACTGCAAGGATTGCATACGACGAATGCATCAAATCATCAACCTTTGCCCGAAATTAAAACGCAGAACCAAAAAATCCGTGATCAATTGATGTGACCAATGATATCGGAGTACGGCAGAGCTTGGGTCAGTCAACAAAAATGTAATATTTACGCACAAAAAATAAATTCAATTGCGCTCAGATTCTTTCCAGGTGTCAAGGAGTTTCTCGGCAGAAATTCAACTTTGAGATAACCGAAAATAGAGTGCAACAAAAATATTGTTTCAAGATTACGTGCACATTTTTGTGATAGAAATTACTCTCCATCGCATCGCGGCGATGAAGCCAGAAATTCTCCATTTGCCCTATATATCGTTAGACCACCAGAATTCTCTCCCCCCTCACCCTTCGCCAGTGGCATTTTAATGGCATTTCATGGTCCATCGAAGAGTAAACAATGCGCTGGTCGACTGAGCTGACCGGACTGTGGAGGAGCAAAATGGGAACCAATAAAGAATCCGACCAACGTAAAATCTATACGCATGTTGATATTCAGGTGGCTTAATCGGAATTGTAAATGATCCATATATTTACCACAATATATTTTCGAGCTTAGAGAACTACCAAAAAGAACTAAAACGTCTTACGACCCACATTTCATTCATAACAATAACGTTCGCCCTGACAGCAGCAGTGTTTTTCTTCTTAAAATTCATTTGAAAAAATACAATTTTAAAATAAAAAATATGGAAGATTGAATGTTGGGATTGCAAATGCTCACACCCAAATTATAATTCTGTAAAAAGAAATATAGGCGACACTCTCACTTGTCTAAAAGTAGGAGCCTATTATTTCTTGTAAGACATTTATATTTAGGTACTTCGGAAAAACTTAAAAAGACGTTTCAAAGGTCAACTTGACGTTACTAAACAGTTAAATTGCAATAAAGAAAACTACCCATGATTTTATAGCCCATGGGTATCCGCCCTAAACCCCGTTCACAGGGGGTGACCTGATAATTTTACCTAACCTAGGCCTCAGACACAGATAGGGAACTTTAACGTTCCCCGGCTTTAATTTCCTTCTGAAGGACGGAGCCCTCAGACATTTTTCTCGGCCGAAAAAATTAGAAATTCGGGAATTGAACCCGCGATCACTGTGTCACCGTGACCGTCTAACCGAAGCCATACTCCGTGCTAGCACCAAATGCCGCTCGGCGATGCGCGAAGAAGCCGACGAATTTCCCCCGGACACCGGCTTGAAGTCGTGTCCCGATCGGCTCCCGCGCGCAGTAAGCCCCATTTTCCCGGACCCGGCATTGGCGGTGGTCTCGAATCCCCACACGGCTGCTCGCACCCGGCGGCCGGCCGCAGAGCAAGGGTAGGTCCCCCTCCCGATGATCTATCGGTCTCTTGACACCCCCACAGTCCCCTCTCCCACCTCTGCTGTCCGGTGCGGACACATTACACCACCCCCTTAGCTACACGCCTACGTCACCCTACTAAGACATCCTCCTCCTCCTCCTCCTCTCTCCTTAAAGAGAAACATGACCGCTCGAGGACGCAGAGCTTGCGCCGTCGATTTGCATCGAACTATGCAATCATGGGTCAATCTGCTCGGTAATTATTGTTTGGTATCTGTTTGGTAGTTAAAGAAAAGTAAATGAAAATTATAAATTTGAGAGAGCGTTTAGTTCAAAAAGCACGTCTTTTTGTTCGCTCAATTCGGTTGCTGGTATTTGATACAAAAAACTAAAGCGACGTTTACAGTTATAGAATTTAAAATTGTTGGCCCGTCAGTAATTATCGATTTATAGTTACAGATAAAATGATTAAAATAAAGCAACGGAAAAGTGACAGTAGTTCGAACTAATGCGGTGACTTTTCTCTTCTCAATGTGTCGTGGGTTTTGTTGGTTGACGCTTTTCCGTAGATCGAGGTCCTTAAAAGGTCCGAAACGGGGAACGCCCCACCAGCCGCCCTCGCGCATATATGGACGCTGACACATTCTGGTTGAGAAATTTCAGGGGTGGGGATAAGGGGGATGAGGGTAGCACAGCTTGGATAACTTTGAAAATGATGATCGATAATCGTCAGGGAGAGCAAGCGAGACATTGGAAATAGTAAGAAAAACTTGAACGCCCCCCCCCCCCCTAACTTTCAAAGGAGCCCAAGAAGGGCTACGATTATTCTTTTTTCTCAGAAAAAGAGATTTATTTGCGGATTTGAACCCTAACATGTGCATATGCTTGAAGAAAATTATTGATTTCTCTATTTCTCTATTTTTATTACTGACTTCTTCAGTGATGATATCGTATGATGCGACTTTTGTTACATGGTTACATGGTTTTGTTACATTTACATCAGACTATGCTACGGATCATTACGAAGTATTTCGAAACAAAGAACGAATATTAATCATTTTCCTGATTTAACCCTTTTATCATCTGAGACACTATTTCACTTTTGAGTTCACTATTTCTTCGCACACGAACGTAATCTGAAAGTTCCACGCACTAAACTGATGGACTTTTTAATTAACCCCTATTGGGTAGAATTGATATCGTTAGAATTCGTATCATATCGGTTTACCCTGGAGATATTTATTGTATACCTTTATATGTTTAAAATACACATACGCATCATGCGATACGCATCATGCGAAGTACATGAAGAGGGAAACAGCCATATCTCAATAATTTTTCATATCTACGCAACACATTTATTTCACAAGCGTCCAAGAATTATTCGCGTCACATAACACGAACTATTTATTCAAAATAAGTTTCCTGAATATTTTTTTATTTTTTGTGTTTAAAGTAATTTTTCGGTTGTCAGCTTCTATAACGTCGAATGAGTAAATCATCGCTGGTATAAACAATTTCAATATATTTGGCTTGGACAAAGTTTAGAGAAGAAAAAACACTTTCGCCGAGTCTCGTTCTTCCCCAAAACTCAAGCGCTTTGGACTTAGCTCCATCGCTCTTGAACTATATCCTCTGCGTATGTAAAGTCGCAAATGCACTTCACAAATATTTTTAATGTGCGTATCTCAATCAAGTCAGCTTCAGCTATTTCAATAACAATCCCGGCAAAAACAGACCCGAACATAATTTGTAGAGATATATTTTTTTTTAGAATTCAGTCAGAATATCTCATCACATCCTCTTGCCTTCGTATTTCAAAATTAATTGAATGAACAGAATTTGATCTTTGTAAAAAAATTGTTCATAACTATGTTATGATAAGTTTATTTCAAAAATTAGAATGCGGTCTCAGAATACAACCAAGAATTGTCAGTTTTTACAAAAAAAAAATTCGGTTATTTATTTTGTTCAATTTTCAAACCAAACTGCTGCGTTTAAGACTGCTGCAAGTCCTAAGACATACCGCTAAATTAAAGCTTAGAGGGGCCAGGAGAGTTTCAGAAGGAAAAAGGGAAGATCAAGATACAAGAGACGTCGTCACCATGTCGGTCGACACGGCACCAACGTGACTGGACAAATTAATAGGACCACCGACACGTGTTCGTTCGCGCCTCGCCCGTCCCACAGACTGCGCGACGATACTCGAGAGTCGCAGCGAGGACACACATTAAAGTCCACTAACCGCGATGTAGCGCCCTGGGCTAGCAATAAATATCGCGCCCCTGTCGGGTCTTCCATTCCAGACGTCTAATGGATAGCTAGGACAGCAAAAAAACGTCCTGCATTTAGAAAACAAAAGGGAGGCTTTATTTCAACTTTGAGCATCAATTGTTAATTATTATTCCTAAAGAAAATTGCTAAAATCAGGAATAAGGGAAATAAGGGATTTTCCGATTCATTTCGTTAATCGTTAATATCGTTAATAAATCGACTGTAGTCAATCGCACTACAGGGGTTACGTCCCCTCATGGTGCTTAGGCACTATGCGAGGGGAACGACCAGTACCCCGGGATCGAAATTGTCGAGAGTCCGCGCCGGGAATCGAACCCGGGACCGCCGAGCCATCCAGAACCAGAACCTCCGTTTTCATCTCGAAATCGTGAACAAAATATATGACAATCAATCGCCTTAATTCGTGTGACGGCTGGCGCCCTGGCTGAGGTCCCTATATGGACCACCCAATTCCACGAGCACTTTGCCCAAAATCGTCCAAACGTCCCAACAGCTTCCACAATCTCGCACCACGTATCAAAGGCATCAAAGCGCGTGCGAGAACTCTAAATTGAAACGGAAAACGCACCCCCCCACAAGTCATCCCCGCCAGAGACACCATCGCCACCACCACCACTACCACCACCACGTCATCCCAACCACGAGTCCTCATCAACACTCGTTGCGCGCGCGCGCTCAGCTCCACTCTCGATCACCACCAAAAAACTCCAGTCCATCCACACGCAGCAAACCGCACTCGACTGAAAGACTCGCTCGCCTCGCACCATATACACCATCTAGAGCCCAACAACCACACACTCGCACGTACAAAAGCAAAACAGATCGGTCTGTCGGCGCCGTATTAGAACAGGCGAAGAGCGAGGAGACTCCCGTGTGTGTGTGAGTGGGCCCGGACCGTGCCAAAGTGTGAATGCGCGTGTGATCGGGATGTCGTCAACCGTCGGAAGCGGCGGCGGTGGCCTGCTACTGCCACAGCAACAGCCGAGCCTCGCCGAAGGGACCGTCGACTATTTGAGCCACAATAATCATCACCTTACTCATCACCACCACCACCACCAGGCGCATTACGCCCATCACCCACATCAACACCACCACCACCAACACGTTGATGATCGTCATCAGCAACAGGAACATCAGACGGTCGACGATGTTGCCCATCACCAGCAGGGATTACTGACATCCCCCGGATCCGATCGTAGCGGAGGTGGTGGTGGCGGCGCGGACAACACCGCCTCCGCCAACGGATCCGCGTCGCCGAACACTTCGTCCGCGACGGCCACACCTCCGCCACTGCCACCCGCGCAAACGGAAGTGCAAGCGGAAGCGCAGCGCTGCTCGGCGTTGTCCGGTGTCGACGACGATGACCGTGGTGGTCATCACCTCCTGCAGCAGCACCACCACCTGCTCCTGCAGCAGCAGCACGGTGTCGGAAGTGGTGGCGGTGCGCCGGTCCAGTCCGTGCACGCCGGATTTGGCGTGGGTGGTGGCGGAGTGTCTCTGTCGTTGTCGGTGCTGGCTGGGGTCGGAGGTGGCGGTGGTGGCGGAACCTCGGCGACCGTACAGGACTGTTGTTATGACTGGGGGCAGGTGCCATTAGGCGTCGGACACACGAGTTCGCTGGTGCTGGGACCGACGTCCTCTTCGTTGCAGGATGCTGGATCCGCACTTCTGCATCACGGTCACTACGCTGCCCCGACTTCGTCGCCCATGAAGGACATGGAAGGTGAGCAGTTTGCGTGATATGGTCCCCTTCAATATGGTCCTTTCCATACATTAATTGTGTTATGAGTATTAATTGAGATGCTTGGTAAGTCGTTGGAAAATCTAGTTAAGTGAATTTAAAAAAATGCTATTTGAAGTTCAGGAATTAAGCAAAGTGCTTAATTTAGATAAAATGCGGTCGCATAGTTTGGTTTTTCGCTCATGACAATCGGACTTCATACCCCCTTGTCATTGTATCGTCTTGACAATGCTAGTAATGGCGTCTTGACATTAGCCTGTCAACGCCATATAATCAGCTCTAAATCTTACTATTTCTGAGTGCATGTCACAACAACATTAATTCAAAAAAATATTTTAGAATAACATACTAGAAAACTATAGAAGCATAATGCAAGCTAGAAAACTATAAAAGCTAAAATACTGTAAAAGTATAATGCATGCACAAGCAACCAAAAACAATAGCAAGTACTTTGTGCAGAAATGGCAATTTTTATTTTATTTTACTCATTCCCCGAGTTTCAACGGCAGGTAAACAGAGTTATTTTTATGACCAAATGCTTGGAAATGAATGTCGCGAAATGTCGAGGAAATTTCTTAGTCCAGAATTCATAATGATCTAATCTCAAAATAAACATTTGCTCATAAAATAATTGATTCGATAATGTAAAATGAATTGACGTAAAAATTAGTGTTCTATGCAAGTGCCGCTAAGTAAGCAACCAAAAAATGATAATCATAAATCAGCTCGGATGCAATAAAGAAAGGTGGATAGGTCTATGAGCAGTGTAAGCCCATCTACGTAAAATAAAGCAATTCATTTTTTATTCCATTCATTCGGCTCACCTGATAGCATGCCTGCTGTCGGCCAGCAAAGCGCGGACGGTCATCCAGGACTACCAGAATGCGTTCGCCGGACTCCACCTACAGCAGCAGCACGGAGGCTCTGCTGCCGGATTCTCCGGTTCCGAGCCTTCGTTGTCGCCGGGCGCCACCAGAGGAGGCGCCACCAGCAACATGAACGACTCCCCCATGGCGGACGCCGACGATGACAATATTGGCGCTACCTCCGGCGCCAATTCCACCGACCCCTCCGGCTCGGAGCTGCAGCAGTGCGGCCAGCAGCAGCATCCGTCCCTGCAGCGGGGACAGTCGGCCGGAACCAAGAGACAAGCCGGAAGTGGTGGAGGCGGCGGCGGCACCTCGTGCTCTTCCACCTCGTCGTCGCCCTCCTGCCTCGGCGACCAAGCGGCGACCGGAAGCGGAAGTCAGGCCGCCTCCACTACAGTGTCGACCGGCGAGCTGCAGCAGAAGATGCCGCTGCATCCGAAGCTGGCTTGCGTGATGGGCACGCTGGAGATGAAGTCTCTGTGGGACGAGTTCAACGAGTTGGGCACTGAAATGATCGTCACAAAGGCAGGAAGGTAAGACACGCTTTCAAAATATCATTTCCCCTCAAAATACGTGTAGCATTTCACCCGATGTGTGCCGACATGATCGAACATTGCGCCGCTTTTAATTGCACGACGTCTTCCTATGAAACTGAAATTGTGTTTCCGCAAATTTATAAAACAACATAAAGAAGTAAATTTAAAATTGAATTAAAATACTTTTTTTGATCAGTATTGTAGCGCCCAATTTCTCATTGAAATACGTGTAAGGACATGTGGTCTAGCCAAGTAGCACGCATATTGATTATTAGACCCGGGGTCTGATCACGAGTTCGGTTCTCGACCGAGACGATACCTTCCGGAAGTTATCGGGCGAGAAAAATTTCTTCGCGTGCGTGAAATTTCTTCGGAATGTAACTAAAGCTGTGAGAAGAGATCCCATGTCTGATTTATCAAAACCTAGTTCTAGATTTAGGCTAGGCTAAATCAAAATCACCAAGTCGCCTCGATCCTTGGGGGGGGAGGGGAAGGGGTTTAGGGCAGAAACGTTGACGGAGCTCTTTAACAAATATCCAATGTCAACGTTCGTCAGACATAATTGTGGGTACTGTATATATATATTTTTTAAAACCAATCAATTGTATTGTAGTTTAATCCAATCAATTAGGCACTATGCGAGGGGCATGTTCAGTACTCCGGGACCGAAATTTTTCGAGAGCCCACGCCGGGAATCAAACCCGGGACCGCCGTGTCACAGTCAGTCTTAATACCGACTGGGCTATGACGAGTCGTATTGTACTCGTACTATTTTGAATCGAATATGCAAATATACTTTTTACTGGATGGTCTTAGGCAGATATTATTCCGTGTCGTCGGAAAAACAGATACGTGTCCAACAGCATGAATTACGTCGCGCTGACAACATGACACATTTGGTGGAAAACAATTCGTAGCGATTAAGGCACACGCGCGGGTTCGCGTGAAAATTCCCGTGTCACGGTCGGGACCGTCACGGGGGGTTATCTCTCCTCCTTTCCGTCTACAGAAACCCGGGACCCCTTGTCGTGTCGGTCACTAGTGCTGGCTGCTGGCTAATGTCCAGGTTCGGTAATTGAAAACCGAGAGTCTGGCGTGACCTCGCTAACGGTCATCGTGTGCGGTAGGCCAATAAACGCGCTTACGAAGGGAAGGGTGGAGTGGGGGAGGATCTCCACTGTAGCAAAATACTGTGGGAATGGCAATATGTATGGAGGGGTATAGGGGTATGACATAATCCAGGACTGCAAACAGTGTCTTGGGTATGTTCGTGTGGATGGGGGTTGTCCAAACGTTTCGCTGATATATTTGATGACAATTATCAAATACCTGTACAATACAGCATTGTTCAACAACCTTTGCAATTCAAGATTGAAATTTTTAGTTTTCAAAATCAGAAAATTCCGTTCGTGGAATAAAAGTTAATCCTCAAAAATCTCATCATAAATTTAAAAATGGCGAAATGTTCTCAGATTGAAATACGCCGTACTTTTAGAGTCAACAACAGGGCCTTTCTTGGTTGAATTTGAATCACTAAATACTCATTTAAATAAACATTTTATTTATTTTATAATTACTCGTACAAACTCCTACACATATAAAATTCATTTCTAACAAATTCCAATAAAACTGATTGTAACTTAAGCAGACATTTCACTGTACACCTACATACGCTGCACAGTAAAAAATTGTAATTGTGTAAATGGTTAAGAATTAGAAAAGGTTGCAAATTTGAATGAAAAAATAATATACAAATTGGTACATTACAATAGTTTTAAGAACTGTGATACAAACCAACCCCGAATATTTTTTGCGCCTTAATTTCCAGTGCTCCGCGCGGATAACATGTCACCAGCACTTTGTCTTTAGAAGTCGTTTAAAGGGGCTAACCTACCCTAACCTACATAATATGTCTCAATAATGTGCCATATCCTGTATCTGGATCGCTTATCGCCGACCGGCTTATTACAACAATCAGCGCCCGAGTAACCGATAGTCGATTGGAACACGAAAATCGGCATGTGTAAATGTCCCTTTTAACAAGTTCGAAACACTGGAGGTGATCAGTGGCCAAATCCAGACCAGGCAAATCGCTCGGAGCCTGCCACACGACATGCGGGAGCACCATATATACACACAGATGGGGGGCCATGCCCTAAAACGCGAGAACCAGAAATCCCGGTGGTCCCTTATCTTGTAACGCAAACACAGCTCGGCCGCGTGTTTACATAAAATGTGAACAAATTTCGGGTCGCCCCGTTATGGCTATATAGGGGACCTCCAGTTTCGGAGCACCCCCCGAAATAAACATCCTTTCAATTCGGATACACACGCCCGTCATACCAGTGACACACGGTTACAGCATGCTTGCTGACTGTCCATAAACGTTCCGTCAAACACCAATTTCACATTAAACGTATTTTTTAGCTTAAAGAAACGCTGCCATTTTAAATAAACGAGGAACTGTCGGCTGAAATTGTATTTTGTTTGAACTGCAGGTGCTGTGTTGGTCGATAACGTTTTATGTGCGAATCAAAATCCCTCTTCCTTAAATATAATCTGTGACTTTCCTTATATTGAAATTCTCAAAATCCACCTTGATTTAATAAAAATTGGCTTTCTTTCAAGTTTTACAAGAATGTGCATCAAGATAACGTGGTATGTTTAGTCCTAGGACCTCAATACGAGCGCATAGGTATATTGAAGTCGATCCACGCGAGGTTTTTCAACCCCTCATCCCCTTAGGGGATAAGTCGTGGTAGTGGTACATCACTTTAGTGGTGGGTGACGACAGAAACCGGGGATCGGTGGACACGACCTCACACTGACCACAGACCCCGGTCACCACCCGCGAGAAATGATTTAGTGTCGTCTGGGATCTAGCACACATTATACACACATACTGAGGGTCAGGGTTACTGAACTCCAGAAGTAGCTCCCAACTTATCCATTCCACGCCAAGGGTCAAGAATACTCCAAATTTTCAGTTTCAATGTTCATTTGTGTGTTTGTTTAGTTCATTCACATTTTATATTCGAAGATGGTTTGTCATCAAGTGAAACATTGTTTTTTTTTTAAAGGTCTACTTAAAAATCAAAGGCGCCAAAAATGACTTTAAAGTAAACATTTTTGTCACTCCTATTCGCAGTGTCAGAAGCAACACCATGTTTGCTCAAGTAGAGACTGACGAAAATTGGTGTTTGCCAAACACAATTCGTTTGTGGCAAGTGAAGAACTTGTAGACGAGCAAGTCTCGCCGCAACACTAACTTAGTTCACGCAATCGCAGGGGTCTCTCTCTCTCACTTTAACAGCTTTTCTTGTTTAGATTATAGGCCAGACTTTAATGGCGCTGCTCGACCGGAGCGTCCCGCACCAAATGTTCTTCCGAATTTTAATGCCGAGTTTTCGCTTGTTTTTCCACACTATTATACACACACAAAACCAATTGCCACAACGTCGCTCCTCCGTTTCGGAACACGAGTCAACATTCGGCAGCGCACAATGGGATCTTTGCTTTTTTCTCCTCCTCCTTCTTCTTCTCCTTCTTCTCCACCCCCAGGCTCACACTCTCCCGTACAATGTGACCATATTGAAAGTGCTTGTTTAGAAACACGGCCACATGTACCACCGCGAGGAAAATGTTTACTTGGATTCGATTGCCTCCCCTGTGTCAATGTCTGAGCCCGATTGTGTAGTAGAACGTACGAGAATCCAGCTGCCGGCTGTTATTTTAGTACATTTGGATATACTGAGGGAAAATCTGTGGATCTGATGGAAACAACATTTTCATTTCATCGTAATTTGTTTGTCTAAGTGGTCGTCGTTTCGTTGTAACTGGTGGAGTTCGAATATTTTGTCTCTATTTATGTTTGCTTTCGGTCTTCTGAATTATGCGTGTGAAATTCAAGTTTGTTATTTTTTACACATCCGCAACACCTGTAATGTGTTGTGGCTGAATCCGACCAGAAAGCCGACCACCTAAACAATGTAGTCGCTTTCCCCTACTTTGAGAAAAAGAAGGTCAATAAGGAAGAAGAACCGAACATCTCAATCAGCGACAGGCAATGCGCCGTGAACCGCCCTAGAGAATGGAAGGACATTTCGAAAGCTAGTTTGGGCATTTAATATTTTTTTCGAATTTCGGCAGTCTTCCACTATGTACTACTGTACTACTGTCTCTGTCATATTATCACACAACGTTGTCTGTTTTAATGTAAATTTTAATAGAAACTTGTAGCATTTGACATTTCCAAATATGTATAGGACATCGGTAAATGTTATCAAGATGAAATTGTCAATGTTGGACGCATGCCAGGAAAACCCGGTGACGAGAGACTGGTTTATTAAAATTTAGGACTCCATGATATAACAGGTCAAAATTATTTTAAAATTAAATTAATGATGAACTGCACCATGATTTCCGAAAGCTAGGTCGTATTCTGCGATATGGCAATCTGTGAGAACAGTTGCATCGCAGTATATTATAATTGACAGGAAGATTGAGAGAGGCGCGCTTATAAATAAAATGAAGAGCACGTCATCACTAGCGTCCTGTTGATGAAGTAAACAAAATTTTTTGATTAATATTCGAATTGCTGTCAATTCACGTTGCCTAGCGCTCGCCTCCCCCACCCCCCTTAATCGGAGCCATAGTTGTGGCGTGGGAAACTGGCGACCTCTCACTTCACGATGGCCGATGGCAAAATCAAACGGCAATAAAGGTGATGACGGTTGCATTCGCAGATCGGTACTTAGAAAAACTACGTCACTGAACGGACTGCGAACTTTGGCGTACAGGATGTCGAAAATACCAGGAATAGAATTTACTAACCCTAGCAGATGTTCATCTCATATTTTTATTTAAATGTTTGATTTTTGACCCTTAAATTCTCATAGCTGTGAGGTGAAATTCACAAGTGTGAAGTAATTGAGATTCAATACACAATTACTTCTTGATAAAACAAAATTATTTATATTAAAAATGAAGCTGTGTGCTGTTCGTGACGAACCAGGATTAACTGGGAAAAGAAAAAGCGGATATAGAAATGCGGGGGTGAGCCCACGCCCTGAGAAAAGCCGACAAACCCGTGCCGAGTCGAGCTTAGTTTTTCAACAGAAGCCTCTTGAACGGGGGTCATTTGTTTCGCTCGCGTGGAGTTCTCTGACGGGAACAAATCTCCCGCCATCTGTCCATGGGAAAGTCAAAGAGATCATGACATCATAAACCAACCACACGCCAATTCATGACGATTCATGATTATTCGATCCGGTTTGAAATGGCGGTGCGCCCCGAACATTTTGATGCAGTCCGGATCGTGGATCGATGAAGCGTATCTCGTGGATCGATTAATCGACTGATTCTCCGAATTTGTCACGAAATATTATGTTATCTTAATCGTTTTCTTACTTTCACTCTTACAAAAGTACTCATTTGTCATTGAGGTTGATACAAAAATATCGATTCCGGCGATCTCAACAATTAAGCCCATATTGTCGCAACATCATGTATTGCACCATATATGGTTCAATAGACCGTGTCCATATATTGATAGACATCATGCATTCATGTCCATACATTTTTCGTAATGACAAATGCAACAACAACATCTACGTGACGCCGTAGGCCCATGACAGACGTGCCCAAATACAGTCTGTACGTGTGTGTCCTCATGAGCAAATTAGGGTGTGCAGTGGACGAGCACCACGAATACATGTACATCTGTGGCGTGTGAAATCTGCAGATGAATGATATTTTCTAATGAATCGGGCCGGTCATAGGTCAAGTGGAGCAACACCAAAGCGCGACTCACGGTACACCAGAGGGCACTCCGTCCCCACACCTCAATACAAAGTTCGCGCGAGGCGCATCCGGCAAATGGGCGGGGAGGAGGAGGAGGAGGGGTTGGGTATCTCTGTCAACTGATCGTTTATACAAAGTGTTCGCGCGCGGAGGCGCAGACGACCTACCCGACAAATGGACAACAAAGTAACGAATTTCCGGGAATGAATCTTCAGAGGAAGATTCTCAAGGGAATTGAAGAACATCTGAACTAGGGCGTTCTAAATTTTGGAATATCCGCGCAATTTACAACAGGACCATTTACATAGAAATACATGACAGGACATATGGAGACTTTTGAGAAACTTAAAAGCTTTTTAAAAAAACTTCCAACTAAATTTGTGGGAAGGTTCCACTATGTAATCCCACCCTCCGGATTCCTTCATTGTATTTTGCATGTTCAGGCGAAATATTTTACATAATCTTGACGAGGCGTCATAATATTTATGTTAGGATCTTAGGTGGATAAATGTGGTGCAGGAAATCAAGAGGAATAGATCCCAGGGTGTGAAATCAATTAGTATTCGCGAGCGCAAATTTATTGCCAGCGCGATATCGAGACAGCTAATTCATAAGGCGTTGTACATGTACACATGTACATCGCCACCACCCAATCATCGACACTGTACATATAGGGGGTGACGTTTTTCGGATCATCGCCAAACAGCTAATGCGTACTTGACCTCACGCGTAATGGAGTCGCGTCTAATCTCCGCCACCCACAAATTATCCGCCTGGGGTCACCGTGTGCACCGATAGGGGGTCGCGGAGACGGCAAACAGACACAGGGTTCGCACCGAATCTTCGGCAAAATGTTGGGACCTCTACCAGAAATCAATTTGGATTTTCGATTGCCTTTCGATTTCGAAATCGATCGCCTGACGTTTTTGATCGATCTTCTTGAGAAAAAATTTCGGTTAATTGTGGTTACTCGTAGAAAATGAATGTATCTATTCGATAAAAAATTATTCTATTAGACGACTATAAGGGGTGTTCCAATACTTGCGCTATAAATTTAATAGCGCAATAAATTTAAAATGGAAATCCCGAACCAAATCAAGAAACGACATCAAATTAGCAAGACATTCTCAAAATGAATTTTTTCCCAATGGTAGTACAAGTTTCAATTATTTAAACATTTCCATAATGATAGATTTTGCCTAAAAAGATCGACTTCGCCAGTAGGTGGCGATAGGTGATCTAAAATATATAAGAGTGGGTGCGTCACCCGTCTAGACACAGGCGCCACCTGGCGCTCATGGGAATCGTTATTATTGGATCCTGATATTCACGGATGACGTCGAGACAAATATGTGGCCACCCGCTCTGCATTAGGCAATTTGTAATCGAAAGTTCTATTTACACAAACCGCTTTTGACAGCGGTGGTCCGTACCGAGATAGGGGTTGAAGCTGTTTTTAAATGTTGTCGAGGATCCCCAAAAATTATCCGATTTATTTTATCGTAGGCATCCATATCTGTCTCCGGTGCTCATTAATCAGAATTCTCCCTGACATTTGTAAATGTGAGTATGTAGAATAACAAAGTGATACAAAAAGAATAACAAAAAAGAAAAAAATCATATACGGAGCTTAACATACAGAGTAGTATTCTCTTTTTCGATTTTTCTCTAGTCGCAATTTGCCGATGTTTTTAATGATAATACTCTGTATAAGCATTCAAAGAATTTAGTCTTCAGTTATCTTGATTCCACGTCTGTGGCCAATGAAACTGACCACACATTCCCACCCCCGCGTAAAATATAATATGAAACTTCCCTGTACAACACGCGTGTTTTGTGTGATTGCCCGACATCAGAAAACGCAGAACCACGAAGATGTTCGTCGGGAAATCGATACAATTTCGACCGCATGAACGTTCTCTTTATTTACGGGGCTATGCGGCATCCTATAACACGATTTTTAGAGACGCCGTTGGGTAGTGGTAGTAGTCGAATTACTCACAA
Source organism: Mycogona germanica (assembly GCA_034698785.1). Taxonomy (NCBI): domain Eukaryota; kingdom Metazoa; phylum Arthropoda; class Diplopoda; order Chordeumatida; family Chordeumatidae; genus Mycogona; species Mycogona germanica. The sequence continues at coordinate 17,520 of JAQGBY010000918.1, forward strand.
GTGATCACAGGTTCAATTCCCGGTGAAATTAGGGCGGAAAAGCTGGTGGGTCTCAGCTCAAAAACACTAGGTTATTTTTTCGTTTTGGTTTAACTGAAACGAATAACATCTTATTATCTGTATTGATAATACAGTATATGAGGGACAGATTTTTACCAGTACCCCAGGATCGAGTAAACAGGAGCCCGCGGCGGGTATCAAACCCGGGACCGTCAAAAACCGGGAGTCACGAACAAGTCTAACTAATTTAATTTCCTTACACTGGTTCTGCCGTTTAGCCTATTTCTGTGATATATATTTAGGTTGACTGGATAAACAGCGAGGTCCTAAAATTTAGAAGCAAAGAGATTCCTCAAGTACTGATCCTGTCATTTTGATTCGAAAACAACTAAGGCCCGGGCGGCCAGTTGGTTGGAGAACTGACTTGCGGCACGACGAATCTCCGGGTTCGATTCCCGGCGCAGGCTCTCACTTATTCGATCCGTGAGTAGACAAATAGCCCAACTCCACCTTCTCCCAAAATATGCGGAAGGACCATGCTGGGGAATATTACAACAAAAAATTATTCAGTGATTTAAGAATAAAAAATTAAGATCAAAAGTCAATTCGAAACGTTTTACGAGTTCTACGCCACACGAACTCTACGATTTTAAAATGGTGTACAAAAGAAACGCACACCACTCTATTATGGATCAAACTACTACATGCACATGTTTACGCAAGCCGTCTTTCTCGAGTGAGAACCCTCTTTGGAGGACCTCCGCTTCGAGCCCATCGTCCTTATCTACGAAATCCTGCCCCTGTCAGGGGCCGCAGCACGCTCGAATTGGATTTCCGCGCGCGCCGATATCGTTGAGGGGTGACGCCGCCGCCAATTCACCCGTTGCTCGTGGTGTCTGTTGGCAATATCGTGGCGGCACCGAATACGATGCGAGAAGCGAACATGGATAGGTCAACCCCCAGGTCAAGTATAATAGACGCCCGTCGATGACCGACGTGGGTGGGTGGTCCATCGTGTCTGCATTGGCGTGGCGGCCTGTCAATTGAAGACGCGAGGGGCGCGAAACAGGCACAAGATTTTTTTTAAATTCTGTCTGCTACAATAAATATCAACTTGTACTGCAAGTAATGCAAATTTTAAATTTGATTGGAAACGCCAAAAATCCCAATTTGCGATTAAGGTGCATTTTTGACTCACGTCTAATCGGGCTAACCATTTTTAGATTTTTTGAGGAAAGACTTAAAGAACTCATGAACTTAAATTTGGGAACGCAGTAAAAGATGCAGGTAAAATGAAATGAAATGCTCTCCCAGAAATGTCTGAAAATTAGAAATTCCTCGTTCCTACGATGACGGCTCAGTGAGCCCAAGACAAGCTGAATTTTTTTAGTGCCCTTTGCTAATCAGTTTCTTCAGGAGCAATATTTAACGGGTGTTCACTTATCGATGTGGGGGAAATGTGGGGGAAATGCGCAACGGAATCAGCAGCGTTGGGTGTTGCCATGTTTGAGCTAATTTGTTAAGGGTGTCCACCAGCGTTTCTACCCTAAAGAAACCCAGGAGGCGACCTAGCAATTTTGCTTAGCCTAAGTCTGATACCTAGGTACCTAGGTAGGGATCTTTAACGTGTACCTGATGTCGTCCAGGCAGCGGATCCCACGGCTTTACTTCCATCCCGAAGGAAGGTGCGTTTAGGAAATTTCTCGATGAGGTGTGTGTTGCCATGTCGATACATTTGCTTTGGATCAAGACCCTGGAGGTGGTGGTGGTGCTAAAGTCGGGGAATGTTGTGGCAGAGTGGATGGAAGGGGTTGGGGTTAGGTTGGAGCAGAGAGCGGAGTGGAGCGGTTTTGATGAATTAATGGTCGGCAGGCAGCGGAAACATTGGTTTGTTTGCGTAAGAGGCGAGCGGCACTTTGAGCGTTTCAAATGGCGGGGGTGGGGATGAGGGTGGTGGTGTTGGGGGTGGGGGTGGTCCCGTGGATGGTTGGTTGGTTGGTTGGTTGGTTGGGGGATCAGGAGAACAGGAGCACCCCCGAAAAAGGAGGTAACGCCGGATTTGATCTAGGTCAGAGCCCAGTCACTCATTACAACAAGTGATATAACTTCGGTGCTTCCAATCCGGGTCACGTTAAAAGGATTTTTTTTAAATCCCACATACGACCAACGACGGCTCGCATAATGTAGAAAAACTTTTTTAAAGTCCTTTAAAATTTTTCTAGAAACCCCTATTTTTTTTGTACCCCTACTCGGTACTTCAGCAGTATGGAATCAAAAATGGATCAAAAAGATCCACAAAAAGCCCATCATGGAATTATTAGCACGAATTTCGTGCGTTATTTCGTGACACGTCTGTTCGCAAATGAATTTTGACAACATACGTTTTTTTAAATTAATTTATTACCGACTATTTCAGGGGGGGGCAGTTCCGAGTTAGTTTCTCGTCCTTAAAAATTAATTGTTTCGCTTAAGTAATCAATTTTCTTATTTAAACAATAGAAGTATATATAAGAGGCAAAGTCGTGCTTGAAATATAATAATAAAATATTCATAATAAATTCATAATAAATTTATAATGAAATAGGGGTTGTCTCCGGTTTTCTATTATTTTATTTTAGAGTTTCTCGCCGACTCTGGTCGTCTTTTTTCGTCCGGTGCTGTCCCGGAGACAACCCCTATTTCAGTATAAATTTATTATGAATATTTTATTATACAATTTTCTTATGTTTTAAAAGAGAGTTTTATAATTGGTGGCATCTTTCTGACGAAGTTACGCCGGTATTCTGGTGCGGTCCGACATTCGGGGCGGCATAGAGTGAGGGGGCCGCGCGGCCCGCCACACCACTGGAGGTTGCACGGGGCCCGCCCGGCACACCGGGCTATCAACCCCAATAATCTGTGGGGGCACATGCCGCGTGCGCAACTGCTCGCGCAGGGAGATTGCAAAAACACGATGCCCGCGATGACAGATGATGCCACGAATTGAGTTTTTTTTCTTCACCCCCAGCCAACACCCTCCACCCTCTTCACTGCTTCATACACTTTCCCCCATCACCATTCCCAAGAGCCAGATTATTCGATTCCGATGAGACTTTAGGTTACTCAAACTGGTGAAAAACTCAACTATTAATAACGCAATTTCTCGCACCTTATTCAACGAATGCATCAACCGGGTGCCGGGACGTCCGGTTCAGAGTTGCTCAGAATGGTGGACCAACATTTTCAGTTATCGCAATTTTTTTATTTTTTTTCGACCATGATTATGGAGCAATTTTTGCCGCCTGATTTTTTGACAAAAGTATTAGGTGAAGAGGCGTGAATGTGGCAAGTTGACGGATCCTTTCTTAAGTCTGGGTTCTGTGGGTGAATTTTCGGATGCACCCAGCACTCGCAGTAAAAACCTATTCGCCAGATACCAGGCTCTCGCCAGACTTACCCAGACAAATATTCATGTACACTGTGTATGCGTATAGAAAACTGAGAGATTTGGTCTAAAGAAATGGCCGATTTAAGCCGCTATTTTTTTCCTTCCCTGCTGATTTTGTGTTTTTTCGACATCAGCACAGCGGCAAGTGCGCCTTTTCAGGTTGCCGAATTCGTAACCTGCCCTGTATTTAAATGATTATTGACCTTTGACCGCACGAAGCAATAACAAGTTACTTTCAAATGTGTCCTTTGAAATGGATGTAATTCAATGTCTGGGACTCAGCCAATCAATCAGAAACTGCAAATAAGCGCTAGTTTATGTGTGTCTATGTGAGATTGCATGGGGGTCACCCGACAATATAATTTTTATTTATTAAATAATTGAGAAAGTATTACCCCAAATCCGGGATCAGTTGCCGGAATATAGAGTAGACGAGAGTCCGCGCCGAAAATCGAAAGTTGACCCGTCAAAGCCTGACGAATGCCCTAGTCCATTATTCTACACGCATTTTAAATGATGTCAACAATGTAACTTTTATCATGGCATCTTAATTTTTTTTATGTGACTTCACCTGTTCTGACAATTCAGACATTTTTATTTTAGACCGTGTTGACGAAAAGAAAATGGAAGGGGGTGGTGAGGGAGGGATTTGTCACCGCCTTTAGGGGGAGGGGGAGGGGTGAGGCTCGTAAATCCTAGATGTTGTTCGAGCTGAGTCATCCCCGGGAGAGCCTGTCGTGATCGGGGGCCCCAACCTCCTATCCCATTTGACGACCGCATGTCGATATATGAGTTTTTGTCCGACTGTCGTAAATTCCGATACCCCCGGGCTTAGGGGTTCTCGAATTACCCGTTGACCCGAATGAAAAGTTCATCCACATCGAACTGACCCGTCGACCACGGATGGAAGCATTCTGAGGAAATTTTCTAAATTGCATCTGCATTATCACCGATTGGAGCGTAACCTCGGGACACTTGCACCGCTGGGTCCTAACATTATTTTAAAGCAACTTCTGTTTGAAAAAAAATTACCATTTTCTCAACTCAAGATGCTAACATGTGGAATACTAATAATTCGAAATTCCTATTTGTTTCACAATGAATGTCATCTGATGATTTCCATTTTCTTTCTTCCAATTAGGCGAATGTTTCCCACTTTCCAAGTGAAACTCTACGGAATGGACCCGATGGCCGACTACATGCTCATGATGGATTTTGTGCCCGTGGACGACAAACGATATCGATACGCTTTTCATAGGTAGGTCGTGTCACCAATCTCTTGCTCTGTTTGTACTTCAGTCATACATTTTCCTGCTCAGGCCGAAAACGGTTTTATTTTAGAAGATTTCCAAAGAAATAAAATATCCGCGACCAACACGACAACTGTTGGTTTTATTTTAATTCACATATTTAAACTTATTTAAAAGATGAGTTGTTAGTTTTATTCGGGGGGATTTATATTTTTCTACTTTGGCAAATAATAAGTAAGCTTTAAAGTTTCGGATTCAGCATCACTGGTAGTCGATAGAGATTTTTCATCTTCGAATGATTTTTACAATGACCATTCAAAAGCTCCCCCCGAATGCTTACCTGCATCGCACCATTGTTACGCCTCACGCAGTGTGCAGGTGAAACGCGATTTTAGGGGCAACCAAGTGCCCATACAAAGCCCATAGAATAGGTGAGTGCGTTATAACGTGATGCGAGATATTCATCGATATATATAGAAATATCGAGTATTTTTAAAATATCGATATGACTTATCGATGTTTCTATGATGCGATATTTATCGAATCTTTTTAGAAATAATCGATATTTGTTTTTTCGATTATTTTTTGTTGTTGAACTTGATTGATCGAATTTAAAATTTGAAAATGATCAAGCTTGACCTTTTTTTTTGTTGACAAAATTTTAAAACTTGGTTAATCGATCGTTTAGTGTCGTCAGTTATTTGATAATGACCTCGCGGTCGAAAGCTCGTGTTTTTGTATTTCTCCTGTACCTGATTATTTCAGCCAGTTATTTACATCGTCAACTAGTTGGAAATCATTTAATTTATTGGTTAATCGAGTTCAGAAATGGGGGAAACAAGACAATTAAAAATATCGAGTGTTTTTAACATAAATATAGATACCTCAAAAAACTAAGTCTGATTTATCGATATCTACATATCGTGTGACTGGGTTTTAGTCAATTAGTCCATTACAATTACAAATTGTCCATTTCGGTTGTAGCTCCAGCTGGGTGGTGGCCGGGAAGGCGGACCCCAACATGCCGCCCCGCATCCACGTCCATCCCGACTCCCCGGCCAAAGGCGCCCAGTGGATGAAGCAGGTCGTCTCCTTCGACAAGCTCAAGCTTACCAACAATCAGCTGGACGACAACGGACACGTGAGTAACAAACGCACCCACCAACATCACTTCTCCACCTGGCCAACATATTGAGCGCAACTTAAGATTCGATCGCTCATTCTCTATCGCTATCATTAATAATTATTTTTGAGATTTAACTCATCCCACACACATTCATTTTTTTTGTTCACCGAACACGAGAAAAATTTTATCATATTATAATTCGTTATGTTGATTAACTTTGTTTCCATGCAGATTATTCTGAATTCCATGCACCGCTATCAGCCTCGCTTCCACGTGGTCTACGTCAACCCTAAAGGAGAAGATTCCACGCAGACGGAGAACTTCAAAGCGTTTCTGTTTCTGGAGACCAAATTCACCGCCGTCACCGCCTACCAAAACCACAGGGTGAGCAAAATCAGAATAACTCATAATTCCAGCAAACCCTTTTACATTTAATACATGTCAATAAATGTCAAGCTAATACCCTAGAAACGGTGTGACCTTGCTGAGCTTGCTTGAGAGATATCAAGTGTCATAGAAATTTTGGGAAAGCTGGCTTTCGGGATCGCAGGCTCTATCTTCAAATTTAGATCATGTGCCCGAATGCTCTTAAAAATACAACGCGACCTCTTTTTTAATAATGAAGACTTTTATTCCATCGAATAAAACATCAAAGGTGACCTCAAAGCGACCTCAAAGCGACCTCTTCAGCACATTCGAAATCGACATTCGAAATCGTTAATCACAATTGAGTTTAATCTAGCTTATTGGTACCACTAGCGCCATCTACCGATCTGTCGTTAAGACACGTCGAAATCGACATTCGAAATCGTTAATCACAATTAAGTTTAATCGAGCTTATTGGTACCACTAGCGCCATCTCCCGATCTGTCGTTAAGACACGTCGAAATCGACATTTCGAAATCGTTAATCACAATTGAGTTTAATCGAGCTTATTGGTACCAGTAGCGCCATCTACCGATCTGTCGTTAAGACACGTAGAAATACTCTCGTAAAACACTCTCGTTACACAATGATACTTGAGTTCATTATGATGGGTGAATCGTTATTCGAGAATGAACAATCATATCCTGCCACGCTGACTTTGTTCAGTGTATAAACGCACCCTGCGCAAGCACGGTTGAATCAAATATGTTTGGCACGTTCAACTAGAGCATAATTTGGTAATTTTCTTCAAGTTGTATATATTACGAAATTATTACTAAATTCTAGACGATATCTAAAGTTTAGGATGAGATCGAGAAGCGAAAACAAATAGATTTAGGCGATTGATTAATAATGTTGTTAAACAGTGAAAACTAATCATTGGTATGTTTTTTTTTACATGCACGCTCAGTGGCTCGAAGACCATGCATCTGGTTAACACCCTTTGACCACAAACTAACCCACTAACTGACCACACTGAGTAAACAAACCATCCTTTTAATAACATATTTAGTAATGCTTGTGCGATGTAATTGTTTCCTAGCCCATTAACTTTAATCTTCCCCGATGCAATTACGAAGTAATTACACACAACTCATTTTAATTCCATAATAATTTAACACCAATTGAATTGTCAGCTTCTCAGTTATAACAAAAATCTGTTAAACCTCCTGGATGTTTCGAATCACCAGCAGCAGATTCGGATAATTTTGTATAACGAATGTATTTACTATTTTCAGATAACGCAATTAAAAATCGCCAGCAATCCGTTCGCCAAGGGCTTTAGAGACTGTGATCCTGACGACTGGTACGTAACGTCAAATGGTCAACACGGTCAAGATTTATTATGGTGAAATCACTCGCGACCAACCCCCAATTAATTCGTGCGTATCTAGGCGCGAGACAAAAGAAAAACAAGCTCAAAATTCGTCCGCTATGACTCCCCACCATCACCACCACCACCCCAAATTTGATTAATTGATTCGCGCGAGCAAAACGGTTCTCGATCAGCAGTTGGACAGGCGATTGCTCTTCCCAGGCCGACCGCCCCACCAACACCCAACTCCTCATAACCCCCTTGTTCTCCTCTCGGCCGTCTTCACCATCCGCCCACCCCCTCCCAATATATGTAGCTTCCAGCATAGACGATGATGGATGTGGTCTCGACGAAAATCACCTCCCCCAGGTCCCCTTGATCTGTGTCTTCCCAGCTTCTCCCGGGTGACGGGAGGGGGGATTGAGGGTACGAGCGGCGCACGTTTCGGCTCACGTCCCACTTGTCCCCCTCCCCATCCCCGAAACTTCCCACTATTCCCCGCCGTTGGGTGCGCACGGCGCGCGCGCGACTTTTCGCGGGACCTTCCTAATCGTTTCACCACATGGACGAAAAATGGTTGTGCAGCGCCAATTGCATCTGATACACTGTAAATTCCTGTATCTAAAAATGGTAGTAATAACACTCGGTTCAGGAATTAAGACTACAATTATCTCCAAATCCATCTCGCGTTATGACAGCGCTTTAAACCCTCCAGGAAATTTCGCAATCTGAGCAATTTTGAGCTGATTATCAAAATGAATGAATCAACAATCGTCACATTAACATTGTTATCTGTATTCTATTGCCAAAATAACATTAATTTCTTCAAAAAAAATATAAAAGTCTATAATCGATAAATTATCAATGTTTCTTAATTGTCAGCATTTTTAAGATAATCTACTTTGAAACCCTGGCCCTTGAAGGAGCGATCACATAATCGTTTCTTCTTTTTATATTATGTGAATGTGTTTTTTCCAAGTTCTTAAGCCTTGAATATCGCTTAAATTAGAATAAGAGAGTTTGGTAAGCAATACCAAAATTCTTTACGAAATCGTATTCGATTGTCGAAAATAGCTAGCGTCCCCCTGTAAAGCCAAACCTCTGATTCGCACTTGTATATAAAGGTGGGGGCAAACGCGGAAATCCGGTTCGTCCGATTTCGAGTAGAACCAGCGTATTTTCAAGCCATTGTTTATACGTTCACCAACTGTCGACAGGAACAAGCCTCTCTACCTAGGAGCAAGGAAGAATTTATGGACTAAGCAACGAATTATCGCTCTCTTCCGCCATTACATAAACACTCGAGATCGTGCATTGTTTTTGCGGAGATCTAAATATAAGCCCTGCGGTTCCTATCTCGCTACATTTGTGTTATAATCGGCCCATCTACTAGTACTGTACAGGAAATCGTTCATTTTGTCAAAAGTTATCCGAGCTACATGTACATAAACATGAATACAGTATAGGGTGTCCCAAAGGTCTCCATACATGTGATAACATCTTCTCGAAGATAAATTAAGAAAATGAAATTTTGCGAAACACAAAGGACAAACGTAAGAACTCACCCAAAACTTTCGTCATTGCCCAACAATTTTTAATCCTTGTTATATTTTTAAAATGATTGGGTAGTGACGAATGTTTTGGGTGAGTTCTTACGTTTGTCTTTTGTGTTTCGCAAATTTTCATTTTCTTAATTCATCTTCGAGAAGATGTTTTAAATTTTACGTAAACTATCTTCGTTGCCGAGTTTATAATTGTAGTCCTGCCATTTTAGTTAATAGTACCGCCGGTTCCTATTCATTTTCTTTGAATAATATAGTTAATTTGACAATTGCTTGAAGATTATCAAACATATTGAGATATTTTATCTCGCCGGATGGTCGGGATAGATCTTGACATGAGGATGTCAAGAGTGAACGCGAAAGAAAAATGATGCGCAGACGGAAGCTTTCGCTGAAGAAAAAAAATTGTCCCTGTCCCGTTAGAGCTGGAGGATTATGCTAAATCCAAGCGATGCGGAATTTCGCGGATCAGGTTTCTTTTGCTCGTTTGTCAAAATTTTGACCATATCTTTTCTCGTATAGATACTCATACATTCCGCGGGCCCCGCTTTACCGCATGGGCGAATTGAAAACCGCGCTCGGTTATATGTATTTGTTTCCTGCGACTCCCCCTTCCGTAACTTAACTTTCCTCCACGCCTCGCTCGCTCTTGGTCATATCTTTGTATTTTTAGTACATCCTCAGACACTCGCGTTTAGAGATATTAATATTACTCCTGTGGAAGCGCCACCAGCGGCGACAATCACAACATCAACTGTGTATTGCCCCCTGTCCAGAGACACAGAGAACGACTACAGTGCTGCCTAGGGATAATTGTTAGGGCCAAATTGAAAAACAAAACAGAACCGCATCATAGTATACTGTAGCAAGCAACGTTATCATCACCGCGTCATCGATCAATTCCTCCTGCATGAGTCGATCTAAAAAGAATCGTTTGATGTAAGACGCGCAATCAGCTTGAATGGAGCTTTACAAATTCGATTGACCCCAGCTTCCAATAAATGGCTAACGTAGCATACAAAAAAAAATGAGAACCAAACTTCTGGGAATCACAATTCAAGGTTAGGCAAAGTTTGGGGATCGCTTCCGGCGCGACACAGTTTGCAAACAACCGTTTCAGCCGACTAATATGCGTTGGTGGCATGGTGACTTGTGACAGCAGTGAGCGCGATTAAATGGAGATTGGCGGAAAGCGAAATTTATCGGTTCCACATCGTCTAACAGTTTATCCATCTTCGGACAGGTTTATTGCGGGACGTTTTCTCAGCCCGCCTGCTGTATCCTCCTAAAAAGTAAATTAACGCCGGCTCGCCGAGCTAAAACCGGCTAGACAGTTAAGGCCATAAAGGAAGAAGGTTAGAGCGATACACCAAAGGTGCTCGCGGCCACCAAGAGGTTTGCGATTGGATTTCATTGGAGCCTTCGATCTGCAATTGAAGCGGGGAAATCTAGAATTGTGTAACTCGATTTTTTTAAACTTGGTTATTGGCAGAAAAGAAATCTTGGCATATCAAACTATCGAAAGAAAATGTGATGTAATCCATAGCTTTTCTATAGCGCCAACAAAGGGCAGCAAAAGTTGAACTGGAACACAGAACCCTTGTTCCGCCATCATTATAAGATTCACCGCTTTCTGGCGTGCAATTAACGTCCTGGTGTGCTCCAGTATTGTTTTTTATTTTTAATATAAACATATCAATGCAGGGATCGACACCAAGAGTATCTAAAAAACGGAAAGAAAATTATGTACGAGCAGCGTTATTTTTCTCACAATTTGTTCTCAAAGAGTTGGCAAATCCGGTAATCGTCGGTGGACTGCTCCCGTCGATATTTTGATTTCCCAAAATCGCTTTCGATGTCCATGTGGACATGGGGTCTCATGAGGATTTTTGTGACTAACCACAAATTGCAACCGGGGATACGAATGCATAACGGCCAACCAACCCACCACACCCTTAAAAAATCCCAATCTTTCCGACAACCGTTTTTTCTTCTTCACGAAGATCATGAACATAGATTAACAAAGAAAAAAGATCACTCTTCCGATCGTCTCCGGATAAAGGTCTAGCCCACGTAAAGATGATGGCAACTGACGCTTAATTTCGATGACGATCGTCGAAACAGCAGAAGCAATTTGCCACCGATTTCGAAATCTCGATCGCCAATCTCCAATTATAAATCACCCAGCAGACATTGTATATTTTGGAAAGTCGTTTATTGAATTTCGTCCTGTCACATCCCGAACTTCTTGTTATCGAGTTTGCCAATGCAACTTTCTGGAAGCAGCGATCAGAAAATTCTAAAACTCCGCAAATGTCTAAAATATGTTTTTTCTTTCTTTTAATTTTCTTTCATTTTTTTATTCCATGTACAGTGTGGTCGAGGTTCTCTCTCATTTGCAACCGGGTGGACAGCAACGATCCAAGAATAACGGAACACCAGCCAGGAATTCCTTGCAACTTATTGGCAACGGGCAGAATTCCTTCGCCAAAGAAATGAAAGGTACATTTTAATTGGATGTACCTGTACAGTAAGACGAAGCTACTCGAAATAAGACGCACAATCATTAGCCTTTTCGCTATTTATGCGTTAGTATAAAAAGTGTATACTTTTAATATGTTCTTTTCCCAATTAACCTTTCTATCCCCAAACATACCGATCATCCGAGTAACTTCCCTGCATATCACGCGAGCATTGTGTGATTGCCGCCCCCACCCCACGCGCTTAGACGTCCAGCTTGTGAAGCCGCGGAGAAAACCGCTCGAATCTTCGGCTTGAGCATCGGACCCAACGAATACGATTGACTCGATCGTTCTCCAATGCAGCGACCGATCTCATCCGAACACCTCATAAGTGCGCAGAGAGTGAGCATCTTTCAAGGGACTATGCCATCCGATAAGTGTTCCGGCTTTGACTGGACCCCCCCCCCGGGGAACGTTTGCGAAAAGAGCTTAACTCCAGCAGCACCACCTTGTATACATCCTATATGATTTGTTAAGATCTCATCAACAGTTGCGCCCAATTTTGCCGTATGAAATCGCAGATGCTTTCATGGAATACAGAACGAATAAACCAGATACTTAGAACGAATGCGGCTGGAATTAAGGCGTGCTCCGTTTATCTATATTTTGTGTTGACCGTGCCGATTACAGTTTCACTTCCACCCGTAACCAAATAGTTTCTACTCATTTTTTTAAGGCAGGATTGTAGCGAATATAAGCAACATATGGGCAAGAGATCGCGCGGTTAGGGTGAGTTGGCAGTATCGGAGGATGGATGACTGTAGTGCTGAGATTTACATTTTGTCTCGTGGGAGGCGGGGTGAAGTTTTGGGGTGGGGTGGCTCCTGCACCGCCCTGGCACTTTGCGGGCGAATTGCACCCTTCGTTAGCGCGGCCCGTCCCATGCGATTTCCCCGATCTCCCCGCCGCCACCCTCGTCCACCCTCCGATCCAGGTCAGACCCTAATTACTATAACAGTTTCTGGTGTGACGACAGTAGACCCAACACTGTAGAGCGCGTGCCAAAAATTTAAACGACTTATCGTGCCTTCGGATCTGCCACTATATTTTACAGAAACTATTGCCACCACACGCATAATCGTTAGATGGCGTTGTTATCGGCTACTCTTCTTAATTTTGAGCTGTCGCCATTGGATTTTTTCTCTAGTTATCCCAGGGATGATAATCGCGAACTCGTCCAGGATTTAAAGCACAAGTTTGCTAAAGCAGGGCTGCTAAATCGAAAATTACCGTTATTGCCTTTAGTAGGTAGTGATGACATCTGGTCTGATAATAATTTCGCCATGGATTTTTTATCAAATATCATCGCCTTCTCCCTTAACCATTTCTTTTTTCTTCTCAATGTCTCCCCTTCTCACTCTTAGCTCGGAAAAAATTACTTTCGTCAGTGCCACCACAAACCTTTTTTTTTTTTCGTGTTACACCATTGTTAACTTAAGCTTTGGTAGCCCGCGCCTAAATTCTTCCGACTAAAAATAAACTTGTCTAAATACACAACGTCTGCACAAGGGTACATGCGGACCGAGGAGCCTAAATCGCTTGTTGTAACAAGATGAATAGAGTGCTGGCAGATAAGGCATTCCACGTCGATTCAGAACGCCCCCATGATCAATAGTGATCGCAAGGCTGGCTGATCTTTTTTAATCACTTCCCATCAACATTCCTAACTATTTTTACTCCAAAATAAAACCAAAATTCGAACATTGTCGAGAATGCAGTTTATTGTTGTGACTTTTAAAATTGTCTACAATTTTTTATCTTCTTAAATTCAGTAGCTTGATTTTAAGAGCCTTGGACAACTTGAAGAGTGGGAAGAGATTCCCAATTAACATGACTCGCTTTTGATTGCTGGTTTGTTTCAATTCCCCAACAGACGATGACTCGGAACTGCAGCAGCAGCAGCAACAGGCCATGATATCCCGCGTGCTTAGCCCGGGCCTCCACCACCACGGCATGGTGGCCCCGGGGGCCGCACCCTACCCCAACGATGTGTGCCAATACGGTCCGCTCTACGACAGTTTCGGCTACCCAACCAAGGGGGGCCGACCTGCGCCATACGCCCGCCCCGCACCCGTCTACACACCCACAACATACCACCATCCCGGCTACGGACCCGCCCTGTACCCGACCCGGACCAGGCAACAGCCCACCTACGATTACGCGCCTCGGTGAGAGGATACCCCAAAGGCCGGGTCAATCATCCGGGACTACGTATAGAGACAATCAATTGTACAATCGCTGATCCGTGGACGCGGAAAGAAACCCTCCCACAGTAAAATGACCCGGTGACCTAGAATGATCCGCGATAGACTCGGTGAACCAGAATGGTGCACGCATGCAACGGCCACGGTCCGTCATAAGACATTCTCGCACCAAATATAACCTTCGTGGATGTCCATGGCCTTGTCCCCATAACGACCCGGTGACCCAATATCCCGAATGACCCTGCGACGAAGAGACAGAAAAGAACACGTACGGGCACATGTGGAAAGATTTTAAGGAAAATGTTGTAGGTTTGTAAATTCACATTGCATCAAGCAATACTGTTGTAAGGGAAATGTAATGCAAATCCAAAATAAATTTTATTTTGGAGTTTAATTTGCTTCATTTAATCGATTTTTTTGTAGATATTCATGAAGGGAAGGGGGTTCGTTAAGTTCGGAAAGTTTTCCGTACCTGACTGAATATGTATTTTTCTCTTAACGGACACTGTAATTGATCATGACGAGAGACAGTAACAAAAAAGCAGAACGTGATGCCTTCTACATTGTTATAGCTCCCCAATAAAAATGCACACTGTAAAGGAACTTTTCAGATTTTCATGCTACGTTTGTGATTGAAAATAATAATTTGATTGACTTTTTGTTTTGTAAATAAAAAATGTTTATAGTGGACATTCAGCATACGGGAGTACTAGTCCGCCAGTTGGAACACCTCCATGCAAACTTGAGATCACCAAGAAACATTACAAACGGACCAAATCATTTCTCATATTGACGCGGAATGCAGTTAAGAGCACACCTTTATAACTGGATTGAGGATATTTTATAACATGTCAAATAAATTTTTAACGTTCCGTCAAATTATATCAATTGTTCATAAACGGCAAAATTTTCAAATCACCAAAACTTTAACATTAATGAGAAATTGTCACTCAGGAATTTGAATAGTACCAACATTTTAATTATACTTTATGATCTGCCAGTGCCATTTGAGTTTCTATAAATTTTAAGAGGAAAAATATGTGTGACGAATCTTTAGATGTACTGTAGTTTTATTCAAAATAATATATACGTGAAAACAGCAATCACAACAATGCGATCAATGTGACAAAAAAACATTATGTTAACAGTATTGAACGAAAGTCATAATTTTATACGGAAGAAAAGAAAATGATAAAAAAAAGAAATCTACGAAACGAACAACGTCAAGCGAGATTTTCCTGCTACGTGCAGAAAATATTGGCAGAGTTCCTGTCTGTTGTCTCTAATTGATTCGAAATTAAAATTCCGAAACACAATTAGCTAAAAACTCGCGTAATTTCTAATAGACGGCGTCAGATTCCATGGCTTTCAAGAAATAAATAAAATACATTACTGATGTTCAGATTCTGATTTTAAATTACAAACGCGACACACCAAACGTTTTAACCACCTTACATCAGATATCAACGAGACTTAACTGACCAGTCGACCATCACTTTGCACGTAGCAGGAGCGCTAGACGTAAGTTTCGTAAACTCTCCATTGTGGACCGTAAGTGTTCCAACTATGAAGCATAAAAATATCTATATATATGAACGGTCTTGGAAGCGAACAGATGCCTGAGAGTAGTTGACTTTTTGTTACGCCTGGTCCACATTAAAATTCCTAATGGCAAGTTATCGGTCAGTAGGAAATGTGGACTTAATGATTAGATTTAGATTAGCAAACAGAAAACAGTGATTCTTCTGTGACCAAGATTGACAAGACGCCATTTAAAAAAATATATTTTAATTTTTTTCAAAAGAAAACAAATATTTTTCAAAACTTGTGTTCGAATTTTGGCTCAATAAAATCCCTGCGATAAAATGGAGAAAAATATAGCCCAATTCTATCGTCAAAGTCTCATTTTGTCCTACTATAATATTTAAACACCACTTTGGCTGGAATATGACTGGAGACTGTCGTGGCTAAAAGCACTGGATAATATTCGTTTCCCGCTACAGAACAGCGAATGAAACTGATGCTGGAATTTCGGGTGAACAATCTGAGTAGACGAGAGAGTACAGTAATAATTCGAAAATGAATCTAGCTTTTACAAAAATATACTCTGAAATTTGGATACAGAACAAACACGAAACGTTACTTAGCAATGATCCGAAGAAACTGACAAATTTTCATTGAAATATGTCAACAGATAGCGAGAAAGCTCGCTCAGACTACAATTTTTGACGTAGACAGTGTTTTTATTATTTTCTTTACAACTGTTTCTTTTAATCTTGAGCAGTATCTATATGGGGTCATAGGTGCGAATCACCAAGTACACATACGAGTTATGGCGAGAAGAAAAAAAATTAGAAAAGCTGGTTCAGTATGAAAAGTCTGGAAGCAAAGGTGAAACGCCAACGTGAGAAAAGGTTATAAGAAATAAAATGATTGATGTACTGCAATCGAGAGTCGACAACAAGATCGTCAATAAACAACGTTTACTTCTGATCTTCAGGAAATAAAGAAATTGCAAATTTGCGAAACACAAAAACGTTCGTCACTACCCAAGAAATTAAAGTAATTTTTCATATCTACAATTTTAGAGAGAAGGTTGGCTTGCTTCCGGCCGCCGGGAGCTAACGCATTTAAAATCCGTTGGATCGAATGGCCACACAAACACAAGTACAAGAAAATGCTGTGTTTTGTAGCATTTTCTGAAGAGTATATCAATATTTGAGGAAAACAACTCCCGCTAGCCAAAAGTGGTCAGCAACCTAGGTCCGGTAAATCGGCCGTTAATTTTCGGAAGCAAATATAGCGCGTTGACGTTTCACGTTTGTCTCTGAATCACGCAACTGTTATAAGAATTCACTTCAACATACGTCATTCGTGTTCATTGAAAATAAGCATCTAGAGACTGGCATCTATAAAGTTTCACATCGAGAAAGCGAGTAGTGTTCGTAATACATTCATATACATTTATTTATATCTATAAATAAAACAGAGTTCAGAAAAATTTACATGCGGCATCAATTTTTTCGGTCGCGTTTAACAAAAAAAGATATTTCAATGAAGGAAGCCCTCATAGTAAACAGTTTCATTTAACGCCACCAGATCATTCACAAAATCAGTGACGCGGAATCTGCGTGTAGATTTGCTGTGTACCCTCACATTTTGTCATATTTTTTGTTATTTACTTATTAGCTGTCCACCTTTGCGTTTAGTTACGAACGGCTTATCGAAATTAAATTAAATTTGAGCTGTAGATAGTTCCGCAAATTTGTAGTCGAGTGCAAGTTATTTGAGGTCTCCATTTTAATTATTTCTTGAGATATGAGCCGTTGAAGTTTTAAGCATTTGCCCAATGCAATAATGGACCTAGATTAGTACAAGTGTAATTGTTAATTATTGTGTAAATTAAAAAAGATGAATTTGATGTTACCGTGTCTTCCCCGGTCACCCTTTCGACCTTTGAAAGGGCTGGTGCAGTCCCACGATGGCCGGGCAGGAGCAAGGGGGCAATGGGGGCAAGGGGAGGCCCTTAGGCCCCACCGTGGCGTCG
>JAQGBY010000919.1:0-34837 GCA_034698785.1 Mycogona germanica
CTTAACTGGTCGTTTGACCCCCGCCATAGGCCCCTCTCTTGGGGGCTGCTTGCGGGTAATAATTGTAATTGTAATTGAAGGGCGACGTCCTCTCGAGATGTCTCCCTCCAAAGATTATCATTCACCAACGCCCAGGACACGTCCCCAAAATAACCCCGATCGCTTCTTAATTTCTAGATGCCATGAAGCTGTGCCAAGGAGGTGGCAGCAGTAGTTACAGCGGTCGCACGGTGGTTCTGCTAGTCACCAACGGAAACAGCTTCTCCAGCTCATCGCGATCACTTACGCTTAACAACTAACAACCAAAACAGGCGCATCAAACGCACACGCCACAAGGAGAATCTACAAAGTAATAGGCAACCAGGATGGTGGTGGAGGGCCACACAGGTCGCGCTCGGCCGGTGCGACCCACCACCGGTTCTATAACTTGCCAACCTGACCATCAACAAATAATATCAGGAACGGGGGCCGGCCAAAAATGGCACTCAACAAATTCCTCATATTTCTTACAACTGTAGTGAATAGCACTACAGGAGATGCGCTGTACACCTTATTTGGCTCTTTATCAGCTATTCGAGGGTTGCACATTCTCACCGGTAGAACCCCGCCAATCAAATAAACGAGTGAGCCGCCATGAGATCGAATCAAACCCAGGGCTACCAAACATTCAACAGACTGAGTTGCGATCAGCCGTCCACCCTTTGCCCAAAACACAACGCCTTTTAGGATTATAGAAAATGTGTAAGCTGAAAGAGGGAATTTCCATGCTAATCGAGTGCCTCATTCCGTGACAAAATAGAAATCAGCGATTGGAACAGTAGTAGTCGAGAGGCAACCACCACCACCATGTCCACCACCACGACAATCGACAACTGAACGCATCCGGATCGAATTAATCGCGCGCGAGCATCGAGGTAAGAAACGGTGGTGGGAGGAAGGAAGACAGGAGACGAAAGAAAGAACTTCCGCTTGGTCCCTTTGTGTCTCGTCGTGCGTCCCAGTACGCCGTCTCGTCCTTAACACTGTCCCAGTCGTCCTATACACACATTGATGTCACATGTCGCTAAATTGGGTCGACCGAGATTGCTTTGTAATTAGAGCGATGTTTATTTTACATGTCAACGCGTTTAACAGATATTTTATGTTGATAAGAGCTATCCTTGTATGTCCGTGTTTCGATTCCAGAAAATGTTTTGTCAGTGTGTTCATGTTAATTGTCATTATTGTCGATTATGATATTTTTACGGTTAGACGTATTGGGGGGGAATATTTTATTTTATTTTTTGGTTCGTCAGATCAATTAGCCAAGAAGAGGTGGCAACGTGGCGTGAAAAGACCCCAACATTTTCCCAGCACATCCTGAGAGCCAACATAGGCTGTCTACTATTTATTTTGCAATCGAAGCCAAGACCAATCTGAGATTCAACACGTGAGAATTCAACACGTCAAAACCAGTTGCGAAGACAAGGCAAATACGACTGTGACTGAACACTCGCGGAATGCCAGTCACACTTATTACTCGCGTTCACAATAACGCACCCCTCAGCCCCAACGTTGGGTTTCTCCTCCCACACCACTTCACCCACAACAACTAATCAAAGTCGAATCATTTGATCAATTGACGTTAGATCATAGTAATTGAACGCGGGCGCCGTAAACACAAGTCGGAAACCCGATACGATAAACCGCTGACCGAGTGTACAAAAATAACTGAGTCAAGGACGAGTAAAATTTATGTGCAGTCATGATGCTTCGATAGATTATCAAATATTGGTGTAAAATCAATTTGTAAACTTGTGACGGCTGGAACGAGGCGGCTTTGACGAGAGTTGAGCTCTGCTGCTGGCATTCATCGAAATCATGAGGAGAGTTCACTCAGTCAACGCCGAGCTGTTATAATTGCTTCCAAATGAGGTCTCCAATCTCCAAACACACGTCTCCCTCTCCAGTTCAATTTTTTTCCCATTGCTGCAATCGCTGCAATTCTTTTGGTGTTTAGGCACTATGCGAGGGGCACGCTTTTACCAGTACCCCGTGATCGAAATTATCGAGCCCGCGGCGGGAATCGAACCTGGGACCGCCGAGCCACAGTCAGTCGCAATACCGACTGGGCTACGACGATTCGTACGATTAACGATCTATTTAACAGAATTTATACATATATACGCCTAACCCCTCGTAACTTGCACGAAGAAAGCAAAACCTTTTTTGTGTCCCAATGTCAAACAAGTAGATTGTATCATAAATTCGGCTTTTTAGTTGTCACAATCAATTTTTAATATGCATTAAAATGTGCCAATAAAGATCGATGGGTCGTAGCAAATCAGCTTTTAAATTACGCGACAGAACATGAACCAATGCTCCAATCGAGATCAAGTTGTCGTTTCAAGATTAGCCAGGATAAGGAAGGGATTGCATTCCTGTTTAACTCGGAGATGTTAGCAATACGCTTCTTCGAAATGTACGACTGATACGAGTGATTTTTATGTGCGGGATGGCTAACACTCTGGCCAACGTAAAAATAAATTGACAACTATAAAAACGTATTAGTTGTGTCGATCGAAATTTGCACAAGAAAATGACACGGCGTTTTGTTTATAGCATTATCAAATGTGTGGGTCTTTCCAAAGGCAACAATCGATAGAATCATCTAGTTGAGTTTAATTTTCGAAATACTTTTTGTGAGCGATCAATGCCATCAAAATTTCGGAAAGATTGGACCACTGTGTTCCTCCATCAGCTCGATAAACATGTAAAGACACATCAGAGAACTAGAAGTTCAGTAGATTCTCTTAACTACAATTGGCAACGACTCATATAGACAGTTAACATATCGCATCATAATAAAAGTTTTTTTAGAAAGCTCGGCCATCCCTCTAAAATAGTACAGAAGATAGTCTAAAATAGTATAGAATAGTACAAAAAAGCTGCCAAAACGAATGATTTTGCAACAGACCATGCCAAATAGCTCATATATCAACATTAAGATTTATTTACAACTGACCTTTGCAGCTAAGACGTCAATCACTCGACGGAATTCGTTTCGAGCTCCGTGTGCACGGGTCCATCAGCATCTTGTCGCACCAGTAGAACAATTTTGCCTATATTTTTGTTGTCCTCCATCAAACGATGGGCATCGCCAATTCGTCCCAGCGGAAAGTCAGTATCGATCACCGGTTTCAGCACCCCTTGTTCCAGCAGCGGCAGAATCTTGGCAGTGAATTCGGCCACCAGAGCCTTCTTGTACTGGACGTCCAAACACGCAAAAACATTTATGAGTTCTATATTGTCAAATCGAACGACCATCGTTCACTACACCATATTTTAACATATATATTTTGGCTGAGGGGCCTACCAGCGTCTCCGCCTCAAAGTCTCTCTGCCATTTCCATCTGTACATGTCCGATGAGCGAACAAGTGCGGGCTCGAACCAGCAATCCTTTGATTTTTGCGTATTCGCTCTATTCTCTAGACCAATACTAACATTTGAAATTGCCCTTACGCTCGAAAACAAAAATGTGATTTAGAGAATATGCCTGGTGAAATGAGTTTTGTCAAAGCATAACAATTCTAATTAAGACGTTAGATGTCAAGGTTGAAAACTCGGACATATATTTGGTCAAGTGTCGTTGGTTGGCGTCTGTACCTCATGAGGTCGGTTGCGCAGAGTCGTCCCCTCCAGTCGGATTTTCTTGCGTAGGATGCGGGCCAGAATGTCTCCATTGACGGTGGGACCCCCAAGAGTGCCATATAGCACCCAGCGTCCTTCGTTAGCGATGCACTCTGTGTTCTGCTCCCAAAATGAGCCGGCCACACAATCCAGAATCAAATTAGCGCCAAGACCTGTTCAAACAAAACAATGAAATGGTATACAGGTACTACAAGGAAATTTCGTAATTGAGGAATAACCAACAATGTCAACATATTCAATTGTCAAACAGTTTACAAATAATTACTAAAAGAATACGCAATACCGACTGGAAATAAAATAGAACAAAAATAAATGGGCAACTATTTGGATTTTTTAGGATTACTTTATACATTATAATTCGTTATCTTGTCCAAAATCTGTGGCAATTTCAAAGTCAAGGTGAATACACACAAACAATAATTTTAAGCTACCTGACGACATTCCAGCTAATCATTACTAGTTATTCTGGTATTTATTCTGATCAGTATCGGACGTAATATATGGTATAAAAGTGATTAGATTAACGTCAAATCAGTAACGAGTAAACGTTTGTTAGTTAATTTAATTTATCAGTTAACGGTCAAACGGTCATTATTATACGTTTTGAGCTGAACCATATTTTATGTGAAACTGATGAATTGAATTGCCCTACGACCCGGCACTCAAATAACAGAAAGTTCATTCGTTATGATGTGTGTATCAAAATTGTGATGGTTTTAAATGGTTTAGGAATTATTGCATCATCATAATTAAATCACTTTGCCTAAATACTTGTTTATAATTTGCCAAATGTCGGTCATTGGCTATTGAGTGTTGCGAATAAAGAAAGTAAAATATATTTGTCTGCTTACAAAAACAATGTACACCGTTTTAATTTAATTAATACACGCATGAGACACGAAAGTATATATGTGAAGAAAAATAGTTGCACCTGAACTGCTGCAACAGTTTTTCTTAAAAGCTGATTTTGAATTTTGTCTGTCACCGTTTTATTGTTTTCGGCCAAAATCTGTTTCACAAGTATACGATTGCCAATCCCCGAAATTTGCAACTTTAAAAAATTAATTAAAAAGTTTTTCGAATTCACACAAAAATTGACTGGATGTTAAGAATTACCATTTGTGCTGGCCAGAACGCCGGCTACGTAGCTGCCGTCTCGATAATTGAAGCCATTGCTTGCTCCAAATGAGAGAGCTGCGTCCAGTTTTTCCCGAGTTCCGGCGGTGACAATGGATTCTGCTTGGGCCGCCTTAACCAGCTGAACGGCGGCCAACCCGACACCACTGCCAGCCGCGTGAATCAACACCTTCTCGCCAGCACGAACTTTGCCTGGCACAAAATAAAAAATATGAAAGTGCTAAAATTTGGGCACACATTATTTTAATTTTCAAACTCATCCGACATCACATAGACCAGTGTTGTTCTGACGAATCCCGATAAATGAATCGCAACTCATCAGGCTTCTCAAGTTATCTCCAAAAAAAGGTAGGACCTAACAAGCGTATGATAACGGGCAGTTACCTACAAAATGTAGCAACTGGTAGGCGGTGAGCCAGGTCTCTGGTATGGAAGCTGCATCCCGGAATGTGAAACCGACGGGAACAGGCATGACCAAGTCCTCGCAGACGGCCACGAATTCGGCGTTACCTTGTTTGGAATGGTTTACTTAATTCAACTCGCATTTAGGAAATAGCTACTTCTACAATTCAATTTTAAAGCATTGAGCAGATAGTTTAGAAACGATGTGTCGAAATTTTACCTCCTCCACCCAACAAAGCCATGACCCTTTCGCCCTCCTTAAATCGACGACACTCTGTGCCAACCTTTTCCACTGTACCAGCCGCTTCCAATCCCAAGATATCGCTCTCTCCCGGAGGCACAGGATACTTGCCCTGACGCTGATTCAAAGATATTAATAGAGAAAAATCATTAGCAGCACAAATCAGATAGGAGCAATAAATACTTTTTGTATCGGGAGACATAAAATAGCAGAATAAGCAATTTTAGGTTGACTGATAAGAATGTTAAATTTGAGACATTTAAAGACAGAGTGGCAAACTCCGGTCAATCGGCAATAAAAATTTATGTGAAAAATATATTGATATTTTCAGTTCTCGGAATTTCAGCATCTACTAGACTCAATTTTTTCTCCACAATGTCCTAAATAAATACTAACTGGAGTTTGTCAAACCAGTCGTCTTCCGTCCCCAAAGAACAACGCCTCTTGGTGAATCTTTATTCATCAGAAAACGTTCAAACCAACGTTTGAAAAATAACTAAACACTGGTGAATTGCAGGACTACAATTAGAAGCTCGGCAACGAAGATAGTTTAAACGTAAAATTTAAAACATCTTCTCGAAGATAAATTAAGATAATGAAGATTTGCGATACACAAAAGACAAACGTTTTAACTCACCCAAGACTTTCGTCATTCACAAATAATTTTAAAAATATAACAAAAATTTTTTTACTCTATCTCTGGCTATTAATAGCTTTCGGACCAACCACGCTCCTTGTCAGTTAAATTCGAGAATGCTGTGCTATTGCGCACATCCAAAGAAAATTAAATAAGTAAAATCGAAAAACGGGGCTGGAAAGTGGAAGAGGTCAAACTTTAAAACAGGTAGATCGTCCCTCCAGCGCAATGGTCAACCGCGTCGGGGAGAACGATTAACAACTGTTCGATGCCATGTGTTTCGGAAAATTCAAATCTTAAACATAGTAAGTAATGGTGCTATGCAATTTTAGCCATAAAGGCTATTGCCATTTATCCATCATGCCATTGCTTGCAAAACCAAAAAATATCCGATACCGACAATTACAAGCAGCGCCTTAAAATTGTCTAGTATTGGGTCACATGTGAGCACATAAAAATAATTTGAATTTTCGAATAGCAGTTTCACGCATCCCGATTCTGAGAGGGGTACAGAATCTTCCTGTTGTGACCCGTCACTTCAGTGAATTAAAAAAAAAAAAAAAATCTGGATGGTTAACTTTAAATATGTAAACTCTGAAGAAAAAAATCTAAACTTTCGTAATTATAGCGAGATTGTAACATACACTACTTGCTCACCTGCAGCGTGTCAGCCCGATTGATTGCGGAGGCGTAGACGCGGATTAAAACCTGTTGGGCGTTTATTTCTGGAATGGGAACACAGGCTATGTGCAACTTCTCCGGCCCGCCCACCTCAAACTGGACAGATCGCATGAACTTGTCGTCACTCTGAGAAGAAATCAAGAATTCCATGCAATTGTTATTTTTCCAGGATTTGCATAATCCTGTAAGTGACCAGGCCTTTTTGCCTGGGTCTATTTTTTGTGAGACAGTTTAAAATTAACTTTTTGGAACGGTAGCGTGATGAAAAACGACTGCTGAAAGATTATTATTCTCAATTAGACCACCACCACTATATGGAGCATGATATTGACGTTAGCAGATAGTTAATGATTCGTGCACAAACTCCCGAATGATATATATTTTTTACGACATTCCGAGTACATTTGCGTTCTTAAAACGGCACGCACACAGCTAACAAACAGTACAAGATTATCGTGACAGGGTGATAAACTATTACAAAGTGAAAGAGAGTTTGAAGGGCAGCAATCATGGGATCGACTACAAAGTCAAATATAAAAGTTTATCAAATTTATCAAAACATATAAAATTGTGGAAAGTTTGTTGTAAACGGTGGTGAAAATATAACATAGTGCGGTGACCACACCGAGACCGACACATGTTGCTAGCCAGCTTTCGATCTAAACGCTGGGAATTGCAGGACTACAATTAGAAACTCGGCAACGAAGATAGTTTTAACGGAAATTTAAAACTTCTTGTTGAAGATAAGAATATGCAGATTTGCGAATACCTGCTCTTCTCCATTAGCCACGGCCTCACTACTCTTGACCCAGCCAACTTCACCTCCCCAGCAAAACGACAGTGGCGAGGCCTCCACTCAAACTACAATCTTTGCAAAGAGCAATTACACTAAATTCTCTTTTTTTCCCAGAAGCGTTACTGAATGGAACTGCCTCCCCCAAGACATAGTTCAGGCCCCCTCTCTCTCCAGTTTCAAATCCCGACAACAGGCTGTCCGCGAATGGCCAGCCTGCCCAAAACTTCATTAGCATCCCCCTCCCCTCCTCGCCTACGGAAATCGCCATAATGCCATTCGCGGCGATCATCTAATCTAAATCTAAAATTGTAATGCATTCAACAGGATTCAAATTTGGATTTATAAATGCTCGCAACATCTTTCATACCAGTTCTGGAACACATTGCTCGGCCATTGGGAAGAACTTGTGAAGTGCGGATGACAACAAAAAAAAACTACAACATTAACAAATATTGCACTGATATGTTGATTGAAATAAAATTAAACACAGTGGGTAAAAATATTCCACAACAGATTACTCCACAGTCGACCTCTCACTGATGCGCGATAGTATTCAAAATGTCAATAATGAATGTTTGTAAATCTATCGATAATATTGGGCACGACCTATGATTGATTTTTTAATTTTCAAACGTCATTATGTCACGAACAGGAGGTGGCGCCTCCTGTTGACGACGGAAGACAACCTAACGCGCCGCGGAAATTTAAAGGGAAGCCGAACGGGGGCGCCGCAGCCGCAGGGTGACCACCTGAACAGGGGTCAGTCACTGTGGGCTGGTATATATTGATGCTTTTTACAGACTGTCAATTTACCAGTCGGGGATTGATACAATTAGAACCACGAGGAAACAAATTGGAGAACAACAAATGATCAAAGACTCGAATCGTAGAACCAGGTGAATCAATAAAATCTAAACTTGAGCTAAGGTCTGACTCGTGAGAACTAATTATCCCAAATCATCAAACACTGAAATCTAAGTGAAATTTTCATATTTTAAAAGTGATCTAATGTCACAACTTACACAAGCAGCACTTCCTCTAACCTATGCTAATGAGCAGGTAAACCCAAACATGAAACCCTACTATTCAAATTCAAATGAGAATTGCTATTTTTAAAACACTCTAAAATGTAGTTGGAATCAATAGAAGCATTTGAAACCCTAAACACACTTTAACTCAAATAAACTCTAATCAAGCAACAGACTAAGAACTCAATAGGCCACAACAAATCACAAGAACAGCTTATAGCTAAACTAAATTTGGCATAACAACAAGCAAGCACCTTAAAAGTGTAACACACTAAATCTAATTAATGAACATAAAGTTCAATTCGCGTATAAAAATAGGAAAATGTTAAAGCTTGGAGAGTGGAACCATAAGGTTCAATTATTATGAGGCCTAATGTAGGCTTATTAAAATAAGTAATTAATTGTTAAAATGAAGATGGTGAACTTCAGTTCTTGTCTTGGTTCACAAAACAACCAGGACAGTCATAAGACTCCTTAAGGCAGGGCAGCTTTAAAAAACTCACCAACACCCATTGAAGTGTAAAATTGCAAAAGTAAGATTCAGTCACTAAAGGCAATGAATGACATCCGATATTTAGATTTCATTTACTGTAAGTTAAGTAAAGCAATATTCTATGTTATTATTACATTTATGTTAATACAAGAGGGGTTCCCAGCTTTGCCTGGGTTTACAGTAACCACCAATGAAATAAAAAATTAATTGTTTAAATTCACCGGCTATTTTAAGTTTACACGCGATAAACGCAAACGTTAAATGTGAAGTAACTGATTTTTCACGTGCCTGACTTTATCTCATGAAATCGACGACGTCATTCTTTTGATGTGGAAACACTATTTTTTAAAGTTTGAAGCCAAAGGGAAACGTTTCAAAAGCCAAAATTTTGTAAAGCTATTTTTATTATGTTTTATTGAAAATATATATCTGAAAAGGGGAGGCTAGCAAATTATGATGGTTTTCTTAAGGTATGTTCATTTTTATGCGATTTCATTGGGCTGTTCTGAAATTTTGCTCCGAACACCAAAATCCAATTCTTTGTTTTATAATATAGGATTAATATTTTACAAATTTATTCCAAATCTCAACAGATCTCATCATTAAATCAGGTAATCAATCACTGACGACCGGATTGCCACCATTTGTGACAGCGTGAACACCAGCATCCCGGAAATTTACTCACCAATGTAAAGTGGGGAGCCAGTAGGTAACCCCCACTCATACCACAAAGGAGTTGGTCCTATTTATTTAAATAAACAGGAGGTTTCAGTGAAAATGTCTTATGTTCCTTTTAACCCTTTAAGCATGTAATTAATTTCCCCATACCCACACCCCACGGTGAAATTAATTTTGAATTACTGTCACTTTCTCGAAAAAAATCATAACTTCTGAACCAGAAGTCAGAGAGAGGTGACAGTGATTTAGAAAGGTGACAAAATTTTCTACCTACCTGGTCAGAAGTTTTGAGTTGTATGGTAGATCCAGAAGCACAGCGTGACACACAACCCGACATTGCAGGATTTACAATAATATCAGGATTCCTTCTGAATCTTCTTTCCCCTATTGTCCACCTTAAAGCAGCACACCACACATTTTCGCATTAAATCTTTCTTGCATTTGGTTGCCGGAATACACTCTGAAAAGTGCCACTCCAGCAGATGTGCTGGACCTTTGCTGGATGGCCAGCAGCCAAGCTTGGCAACTTGGTCACTTTTGAAGTGGGCCAAGATTATCGATTGCACAAGTTGCTGGTGAAATTCAAAAAGTGTTTTGGCCAGGCCACCCAGATTTTTTTGCAAGATGAAGGAGTTAAAGATGGCCTGGTCGATGAGGTGCCAGAAGATCTTCTTGTAGAAGACCCGGCTCTTCTTCCAGATGCTGTTATAGTAGGTGAGACACTGGTCGGCCTTTTCCACTCTGCCCATCATCTGGTTGTAAGCCACAACAATTTTGGGCTTGGGCAGCAATTTTTCTCAATACTGCACCTCCTGGAAGGTGCAGTCATGGACACTGGACAGGAGGTGGACATCCTTCTTGTCTTGCCACTTAATGGCCAGCAACTTGCCCCACTGGAAGGCCACCATCTCATCCTGCTTGAGTTTGGTGGTCTTTAGTCCAGGTGGCAGGTCCTTTCAGTTGCTCCAGATTGTGCCATAGGAGTTGGTCCTCCTTTTTAAGAGCAGGTAGGCCAAGTAAGGGGACATGTAGAAGTTGTCGGCCATCAAGCAGTACCCCTTGTCCAGCAGCGGATTCAGCAGGGTCAGCACCACCTTGACAGTCTGTGGCTGGTCGCGGTACTTGTCACCAAGTGCCATGCCTTTCCCTGTGTAGATAATTGAGGTCCACACATATCCGGTGCTGTCCTCACACAGCATGTACAGCTTGATGCCAAACCAGGTGTGCTTCAGTAGCATGAACTACTTCCAGCCAAGGTTGCCCTTGTGCAGGAGCAGGCTCTCATCAATTGATATTTCTCTATCTGGTATGTAAGCTGATCTAAACTTGTCCAGCATGCCCTGGTAGACTGGGCAGATCTTGTGCAGCTTCCAGCAGGGGTGGGTCTTTTCCTCCTGCTGGATGGTGGTGTTGTCCACAAAGTGCAGGAACCATGTGATGAGACTGAACCAGAGCTCAGTCATGTAGCACCAGAAGAAGGGGGTGTAAGCCAGCTCACTGGTGGACCAGTACATGGGGATGGTTGGCTTTTGGATCACCCCCTGATGGATGATGAGGGCCAGCCAGATCCATAAGTTATCCACCTCCATGTCCTTCCAGTGCCAGAGGCATGACCTGCATGGTAGGACAGAGATGGCCAACTTTTGGCCAGCATACCTGTTGGTTTTGTCTACAATTGT
This sequence comes from Mycogona germanica, assembly GCA_034698785.1. NCBI lineage: Eukaryota > Metazoa > Arthropoda > Diplopoda > Chordeumatida > Chordeumatidae > Mycogona > Mycogona germanica. The sequence continues at coordinate 11,464 of JAQGBY010000919.1, forward strand.
TTGCACTAATTCCCAGTTCACAAACACTTTGAACAGGTCCAGGGGGTCCGATCCAGCATTGAAGGTATCCATAATGCTGGAGCTGGGACCCGACACCCCCTGGAATGAAAATGGTGGCAATAGCATGGAGCCAGCACCCACCAAATGCCACACATGCAATTTTAAAAAATCCACCATACTGGCTGAAGAGTCACTGTCCTGGTCATCAGCATTGCCAGATTCTGATGATGTTTCACTGCTGGAGGATTCATCGAACTCAGATCCAGCACTCACGTCACTTTCACCATCACTTTCTCAGCAATCTGACACAATTCTAGATGTTCCAGTAGTTGCTGGATGCTTGCGCAATTTTGCTTTCGCGAGAGACAGCATCGAAAAATCTAACTTTTCAAAATGTTGGGAAAACGTTAGAAAATGCGCTCTCCCACATTTTTGTCTCTGGCAGCAGCAACTAGATGGCGCTATCGGTACTGCAAGTGCACATGGTTTTTGATATCTCCATTTTTTGCTCTATCCAATCATGTGCTTTGCATTTCACTGTGGTTGGTAGATTTTTGCCACCAATTATTTTGAAAAGTGAACACGAAATATTCCGTCCTCCACCGTGGAATGCAAAAGCATGTGGACAAAATATTTTGTCTTCCACACTTAAAGGGTTAATATGTGTGCTGTATTGTTGTTCCATGTAATTTTCACAACTAATTTATGTTGTCCATGTTGGAGGAGTGACATCTCCAAGGGAGTCCGCCACCGAGTCCAGGGGTGGCCTCGGTGGTGGTGAGTGTGTCGCCACCTGATTGGTGGGGGACACGCTCGGAGTGAGCCGCTCCCGCCACCGAGTTCAGAGGTTGAACTCGGTGGTGAGCTAGAGTCACCACCTGATTGGTCGCGATGGTGATGCGCCACCTCACTCCAGGTGAGTGGGGTGGTGAGTGTGCAGAGTGTGGCCTTGTGGGGCCACCCTGCACACCAGTACCACAGAAGCCACTAGGTGGTGAGTGTGGTGCGGTGCATAGGTTGGCCAGCCTGTGCACCCGTCACCAGGAAAGGTCAGATTCGTTCTGCCTTTCTGTTGTCACTTCGCTGCAAGTTTCTCACCAGTCAAGTTGTACTTCTGTTGTGTCGTGGGAAAACTTGTCACCTCGTATAAATAAAGAGTCGTGCTCTTAGCAAGTGAATTTCGGTTTTCTTCTCCTTCTCAGTCAAGTGATTTGGCCTACAGTTTCCAGCATTCTTGTGCCTCGGTCGCCATTTTAGCCCCCTCCTGCAGTAGCTAGCCATCGAATCCAACAGTCCACAATGTATGCAATGCCATTAGATTATTAATGTAACCATGCAAGTAATAAGGGGACAGGGCCTAACTTAACCACTTTTATGCATGAGGCAGTGCCTGACCTAACTGCCTTATTCTACCCACACAAGCAATCCGACAAATCAAATACATAAAATGAACATTCTATCAAAAAATTGCTATCACTACCAAGTTTGCATTGGGAGCATTGCAGCAGGAGGCAGCGGAGATCAGTTGGATAGTCTCCAAACAACAGCAAAGTTGTTTGGAGTTTGTTTGGTGGATGGAATTGTATGCTCGTCAGACTGGCCACAACATATCAATCAGTCAACAAGCTTGAGTGATTTCTTTGGGCTTCCAGGAGGCTACATTGAGGGAAACACTCATTGCCATGCCATTTACCAATATGCAGGCTTTTCGGTCAGTGGTAGCCAACCTGCATGCCGCGACACTTATGTGTGCTTCACATCAAGAGATTGTTAAAGAACCGATTCGATTTATGCCGCCTCCGTACTTTCCATCATTCACACAGCAGCCTTTTCCTCAATTCACACCAAGTAACCCTTGACCTAATCCCACAGGCCATACAACAAGAGATGGACTGCATTGGGTGAGCCAGTCTGCTTCACATGCGGGCAAGTCTGTCACATTCAGCATTATTGCCCAACCAGAGGAACATGTCTATCATCGGAAAACTAGGAGACACGGTCGTCTCGCTGGTGATGGTCGTGTGTTTAGGTTTAGCCACCGATTCGATTTATGCCGCCTCCGTACTTTCCATCATTCACACAGCAGCCTTTTCCTCAATTCACACCAAGTAACCCTTGACCTAATCCCACAGGCCATACAACAAGAGATGGACTGCATTGGGTGAGCCAGTCTGCTTCACATGCGGGCAAGTCTGTCACATTCAGCATTATTGCCCAACCAGAGGAACATGTCTATCATCGGAAAACTAGGAGACACGGTCGTCTCGCTGGTGATGGTCGTGTGTTTAGGTTTAGCCACTGATCCGCTTCCACAACCTTTGTTTGTTTTACCCGTTGTAGTGAATGGTTTGAAAAGTAATGCTGTCATTGACACTGGAGCTAATAGATCGCTGTTACATGCATCATCATTCCCAAAAATTACAACTTTTGAAAGAGCTACTAATGCGGCCAGTTACACGATGGCAGATGGTATGATGGCTGCTTGAGTGGCTTGGTGGGCCACAGTCAACATCACTTGTGTGGGGATGACTAGGGTAGTTACGGCATTGGTGGTCCCTTGTCTGGTGTTTCCTGTATTTCTGGGACTCGATTGGTTAGAAAAATGCCCCTCATATATTGCTATTGAACCTGGAAAAATGATTTTGTCAATGGAGCCTGTAGGTTCATTGGATGATCCAACACCTCTCTCTTCATCTGTTGAATGCTCTCTCATCTGCATGCCGATCTCCCTGGCCACTCCAAAATTATGATGTCGACAACGGTTGGATGTCCAGTTTGAAATGAAAGATAAATCGCCACCGCCAATGCCGTCAATGCTGAAACCGATTGCTAAGCAGAACTTGGATGATAATTGTTTTGTTGCTTGTGTGACCGTCAAACCCGATACCCTCGATCCCCGTTCGTTTCCTCGCCATCCTGTTCTTCCTGCTGTTTTGAGCCGCTACACGATTATAAGAATAACCGAGACGGATACAATTTACGAATACGACCAGATGTTTCCTGATACTGTGCAGCAATTCCTACGTCAGCCATCGCATCGACGTGCATCTTGAGTGTTTCAAGTATTGGTGGCCACACACTCAGGTGCACAGGTGTGACAAATTTCGCCAACAGGGTAAGAGGACAAGGCCAAACTTCTCATTTAATCGATGCTAATCTGATCTGATTCTCACCGGATCGGAGACTCTACTCGACACACTTTTTAGCAGCTATGAGTGAGTCGAAAACAAGGGATCATGAGCAGTTTACTTTCTTTAAGAGAAAGAACTAAATTGAATTCATTGTTGAGATGAGCGCAGGAAAACAGTCCCTTACGGCCAATGCTTTAACAAACGCTTTGCAGTTGTCAGTTGGTTATTTGGTTTTGTTTATTATTAATTTATTTATGCTTGAGTTTCTGTTTGATTTATTTATCTGTATAGTTGCTCACCTCCCCACTTCCCTGCTTAACTCCCCATTCTTGGGTGACATCCAGGTTGATCTTCTGGTAGGAGTTTCCCAAGTGTTTGGGCCTCCCCAGTTCCTGTTAGGATCTTGGATCCTCTGGTTGTGGATTCCCGGATCCCCTTCTGTGTTCCTTCCTCTGGTGGCTGCTTTATGGATCCAGCCTGTGCCAGAGGTGGACCAGCCTTAGTTTTGGAGTGGCTGCTTTTTTTTGCTGCTGGAGTTCTACTGTGTGCAGTGCCCTACTGGTGGGGTACTGTGTCAGCTTTTTGATTTTGTTTTTGTATTGACTGTCCCTTTTTGCTGGGTTTTTGCTTCAGGCTTACAGTGGTTTCTGTTTTGCTTCATGTGGACTTGTTGGTGGCGTGCTGGCTTAGACTTTTTTGCGAACTGTAGTTGTGCATGCTGAGCAAGCTTGAAGTTTCTTTTGTCCTAGTGTCACTGTCTGCAGCAGTGATTCTTATAGTGTTTTTTCAATCTAATTGTATTGTTTGTTTGTTTGCTTGTGTGCCCTCGAAGTTTGTGTGTGCGCATTTTTATTTGGTAATTGTTATAGGCCAAGAATAAAGCCTATATTTTACAGAGTTTTGACTCTGGTGTTTTCTTAGAAGTTCTCTCCCTGGTTTCAAGTGAGTGCTTCTTTCTGGGTGCAAGTGGAGTTCCTGGGTGGAGCTATTTCCATCAGTTCCTGGGGAGGTGAAGTTGGCTGGGTCAAGAGTTGGGAGGCCATGGCTGATGGAAAATAGCAGCTGGTGTCTGTGTTCACGTTTACGTGTGGAGAGTAGGGGAAGCTTTAAGGCAGTGATGCCTCCTTGACACATGTGTCATGACTAGTCATGCAGGATGTGTCTGGCAGCTCATCTCTGGATACTTTCTATAGGGCTGACGAGTGTTTTGATTCAGCCAACATCTTCGGAATTTTTTGGGCAAGAGAAATTCCTTAACGCACTTTCCTTCGGAATGGAAGTAAAGCCGTGGGACCCAAGCCTGTATGATGTCAGGTACACATTAAAGATCCCTACCTAGGTAGCTTCTACTAAGCCTGGGCTAGTCAAAATTATCAGGTCGCCTCCTGGGGGGTTCTAGTTCTAGTTCTGGACCTCCTTAACAAATATCTCAGATACAACTGGTCATTTGACCCCCGCCATAGGCCCCTATCTTGGGGGCTGCTTGTGGGTGCATATTGTAATTGTAATTGAGATAGAGTTGGTGGGGATCCCAGACTGCGGAGGCATATTCCAGGGTGTGGCACATGAGAGTACGATAGGCTGCAAGGCGACAGAGTGCATCAGCAGAGCAGAGGACAGAGAAAGATAAGTGCATTGTTTGGTCTGCACGGCTGGTGATGTTAGCTATGTGTGGGGCCCAAGACCATCGGGAGTCAAGCAGAACTCCAAGCAATTTTATGGTTGAGACTTAAGCGAGGGGGGAACCTTCTGCATGATAGTCAGCATTTATACGATTGTCTGGATGTTTCTGGGTGATGGACATTTTGAATGTCTTCTTGTGGTTGACTTGCAGCTGCCAAGTTTTGCACCATATAAGGAATTGGTTGAGGTCAGACTGTAGGAGAGGACTGTCTGCATGCGAGGAGACTGTCTGCATGCGAGGAGAATGCCCGCATCATGGAAGTGTCATCGGCATATAGAAGACAGTATATAGAAGAGAGGTGAGGCCATCGCATGAGTTATTGAAGAATATAGTGTAGAGTAGTGGGGCTATGACAGAACCCTGAGGAACACCGGAGAGCACTGGGACAGAATTTGAATTGGCATCTTCCATTGTGACCCTTTGTGAGCGGTTGGAAAGAAAGGCTTCTATCCAGGAGATAATTCGGGTTGAGAGGTCATATTTTGGAAGTTTAAAAAAATTTCCACCCCCGAGACTTGAACCTAAACCTCCATACCAACATATTAGCAATCCGATACCTTAACCACTAGACTACTGAGGAACACATTAACGACTGATGATTCTAACGATTATCGCTTCAAATATTACCACAGAAATTCAACTTATTAAAATTCGATCCACACTTCCACTTTTTGAAACTTCTATAACCGAGTCAAAGTTGAGGACCGGTGACATCAGTCTTTATTTCAGCTCTGACCACGTCTAGAACTGGTCTGTAAAGGTGGCCGCTTCCTTCAAATCCAGCGCCATTTCAACTTTTGGCCAACTCAACGGTGTTCTTGGCGCCATCTGGAGTCCATTCGGGACAAAAACTAGCTGAAAATCGGATGTCGGCAGCGCCATCTACGCCGTTATCTAGGCTCTTCTGTGGCCCAGGCACCGTTAACATGTTTGCTTGGTTTACGATCGCATAATTGGCGCGTTAACCTTATCCTGGAAGTAGCATTTGGTCCGGCCTAGCCATCGTTGCCATCGTATAGGTAGCAAAAATAATTGAACGCGTCCCATCTGAGATGAGATCAAGGTTTACGTGTGAACGAATTTCGGCTTTAGTTTGATGGCGACGGATTTGAAAGTGGACGCATTCACCAGTGAGTAAAAATTTACAATTTCTAACCCTTTATTTTCCGCAATTTAAACCGACTTGTGTGGACAGCGACTGACGAGAGTTCGATGTGCGATCGTAGCCGTCGCGTCTGATGGCTTCATCCGCGCATACTGATCGAAATTCAAGCCGAACTTTAAGTTGCAAAACAAAGGTCTGACTGCTGGTACCCCTAGCGGACGAGCAGCGTTTTACCCGGCTGCTATCATTACCCGCCTGGCAGTCGTTGCAGATATATATATACTAGAATCACCCTCGCCGTTCTGAATTACGGCTTAGTAACGGTCTGGGGGTGGCGCCATCTAGCGGGATGCGGAACTTAACCATGGAGGTTACTCTAGCTATATATCGCTAGTGTGACCCAGATTGAGCTGTTGATAGCTTCGTTTAGGCCTAACGGGTTGTGCTTGGCCATTACGCGCGACACCATTTGGCTTCGGGATTTTCCAGTTTGTTGCACGATTTTACCGGTAAAACGCCCAATTCGTAATTTGAGGACTCATCGACCCATGTTTTAGAGTTAATTCGGGCAAACCTTGATTGACGGGTTGATTGCAAACGCCCACAATGTTTTCCGCGTCCCTTTTAGGCATGTAGGCCTATAGGCCTAACGCGGGCCTAGTCCTCGGTGCTACCCACACATCTCCCCTCCCTCCTCACAAGCGCCGAAACGCGCCAAATTCTACCTCCCGGCAACCGAAATGCCAGAGATAAAACCTTAAATTTAACTCAATTCCGATCACATCGTACATTGCATACTCAAATTCCGTTATGATGGAGTCTGAGGAAGTGCATGCCCATATATTTTGGTCTGCATATACATGTACGGCAATTATGGTCTTGCGCATTGATTGTTGTCCTTTTTTAGCTAAGATTTTCTCCCATATTTTGGCCACGTAGGTCTGGACCATGGAATGGTCAAGTGCAATGCATGCCGGGAAACTTGGGTGTTGTGACGAGACGCCTGTATCCCGCTGTGAGACCAGAAAATCTTGTATTCACTCACCCGTACAGGGGGGTACCTTTAGTTAATTTTAAGAAATTTACTTTCAGACCGATATGCGATAGATCACGTTCAATTTTTATCGAGAAAAAAATATATTAATGAAAATGTGTTTTTTCCTTTGACATTCCTATTGCTTTCTGATGCACCGTTATATTGGGTGGGTTGGTTCCAGTTTCATTTTTTTTTTCTTTAATATTTTGAGCGATAGGCCACCGTCCTTAACGGTTTCGGTAACATTTGTGATTGGCGGCGACTCACGCGTTTTGATGAACACCAGTGAAGAGCTTTTTAATGATTGTTCGTCTTCTCCATTTATCTTTGCAGCACAAACAGCAGCAGCAGACCAATACTAACCAATCTTTTTGATTGAAGATGCCGCCGCGAAAGCAGAGGAGCGCCTCTCGAGGTTCCGGCGCCGCAAAGGCGTTACCAGCTGCTGCTCAGCAGGATTCAGCCGAGGTCAGTTGTAGTCATTTGAGTGCCAGTATAAACATGGGTGTTGCTATCCTTACAAGCGCATGCAATAATTTATTGAATATATTAGAATGGAATTTTGCTTGCCCGTGCCCGTGCTTGCGTCGAAGGAGAGAATAACGAACGATCTGATTAATTGAAGTTGATAGTTGTGAAAAATATAGAGTTGTATATCGTGGAGTTCTTTGGTGGTTGCATTGATTGCATAAGTTAAAAATTCGGTGTTAGAATCCCCCGCATCTACGAAACTTGTTTTATTTATCACAATTATCGATTCGTAGTTTGTTCGTCTTTCGTTCAATACTGTTAGTAAGGTTTCATTTGGAAAGCGCCTTGGAAAATCTATATTTGGATTAGTAATTGAATTTCGTAGGCTTTCCAGTGTTCCCAGTCTAGTAGCGTATTGGATTTGATAAATCAAATTTTTTATCTATTTGCAAGTTGTGCGTCTTCAAGTGTAACAATTATTGTGTACTTGTTATTTGAGGCAACACCGGTTAGCGCCAAGGACGGTCGTCGCGCAGCGCGCCAGCCCGTCACCCCCAAAGCGGCAAAGGCTCCAGCCACACCAGTCGCGGAGCGGGTCACTCGGTAAGAATCACAAACACCATTTGCTGAATCCGAAAATTGTTCTCATGCTCTCATGACTAGTTGCCCTACTAGCTTCATGATGTCCACGCAGCTTTTTTTGATAAGTTTGATCTTATGATGAAAGTGGAGAATGCGAACTGACAGATTGCGGTCGAAATATGCGAATCGGAAAGGTCAACGAGAATTATAATTCTGTGAATGTTTGCGTTTCGATATTTTCAGTTGTGTACCGAATAACACGACTCGTCGTAGCCCAGTTGGTTTAGCGACTGACTGGTTTCGGCGGTCCCGGGTTCAATTCCCGGCGCGGGCTCTCAAAAATTTCGATCCCGGTACACTGGTCGTTCTCCCTCGCACAGTGCCTAAGCACCATGAGGTAGACGTAACGCCTGTAGTGCGGTTGACTACAGTTGATTGGAAACAACAACAAAAAAACATTTCAAGAAAGCAATAATTTTAAATCAGTTTTTTGGTCTGCACCGCTTACACAGTTTGGCATCATTCATCAAATGGCATTCGATGTCCTAATTCGAACATTGAAAAGTTTTAATATTTTTTGTTTTTCACTAATTCACTTTTCTGATTTTGAACCCGCGATCTTATTCCTGTGTATTCTACTTTTTCTACCGTCAAGATTACGTCGCGCAGTCTATCTTTAATTTTTATATGTCTGCTTGATTCCTAGTGGTGATAAAGCCAAATTAATCTCGATATTTTGCTGTGTCGTGTGTTGCAGGCGGAGCAGTCGTCCGTCTGCCACCAAACGTCCTGTGTACAGTGACGCGTCCGAATCAGAGGAAGAAGTGATGCCTAGAAAGCGTGACCGCTCGGGACGACAGATCTCCCCGCGTAAAGCCACACCTGCTGCCAAAGGTGGACGCGGACGGGGTAGGCCACCTACAATCGCAGCTAAGAACACCAAGAAGGGAAAATCACCTCGCAAAAGCCGGTGAGCATCATTTGTCTTGTTCAGTTAGTGCCTGTTGTCATTGTAGTTTTCGAACCCGGGACTGCCGAGCCAGCCAGTAAACCAACTGGTCTACGGCGAGTCGTAGATTTCACTATTTATTTGAATTACCGGTATATATTTATTGTCGTTTTCTTGCTCGCGCAGCAAACGAGATTCCGACGACGAGTCAGAAGAATCTCTGGACTTAGGCGAAAGTGAAGAGGAGGCCGCGCCGGCTGACGATGACGACGAGGAGGACGAAGAAGAGGCGGTGGTGGCCACCCCCAAGGCCCGCGGCACAGCCGCTCGTAGTCGGGGAGCCGGCCGGGGTGCTGCCCGCAACGTGGACGACGCCGCCGCCGCCGCTGCCAAGGCCAGCGCGAGTAAGAAGTCTCCGTCCGTTTTGCTGGAACGGGTGGAGGAGGGAAGCGCTAAGTCTACTCGCGGCACCACTAGGTAAGTGAAACGATCACATGGCGCTGAGAGAAAGTTGGAGACCGAGCAAACTGTGTCACCAAAATCCTAGCTTTTCTACAGTCATCAAGGTTTCGACTAGAACCGGATGTGGTTAGTTTTGTTCGAAAAACGGGTTTGGACAGTGGACGATTCTTGAAAAAGTCTTACTCTTAATTTAAAACAAATGGACAAGCGACTGATCGTGTAAAATTAAATATTCCTAAGACTTGGTGATAGTATATTGCGGGAAATCAAAATTGCAAAAAAAATCCATCCAACCGTTTTAGTCCTTACGTGAAATGACCTGTACGAAGCTTTCTACTTCTAAGTTCTTTTGTTGATACGCTTTGTTTTGAGTGGCATCTCGCGGAATAGAAAGACCAGTAATGAGGAAAGTATTACCATGGGTAATGACCGAAGTGGACGCTTTGGGGTGCGTCGAAATATTAGCGTCACTGACTGCTGCAACAATAGGCAGTGCGAGTTCAGCCTTTGAGGTGGAGGTACACAGCGTTGTGCTAGGGGAATGCCTTCGCTACACTCATAATATTCCCCATTTGGTATGGATCCACGTTGGCACCCTATAAACAAGGAACACATTTGACAACCCAGTGTCCCGCTTTTGTCTCTTTCTGGGGTCGCCGTGTCACAAGCCGCGAGAGAGTGGAAAGCCTGCCATCACGTAACGGCTGCGGCAAGTCGTTCGTACTCCTCGAACAGTGTAACGCCGAATGATGAGCCCAGTAGCGGTGGTTGTATCACCCACTCGCTCCAAAACTCTAAGTAAACGGGAGCCCAAAACTCCCCGGCTCCGCATGTTGACCAGAGTGGCCGATCTCTCTTCACCCACCGTATGCCAACTTTCGGAAAACGATTTCTTTATTCTAGTTTTACAGCGAGAGATTGTCATCTCTATCCTAAAGGAGAATAAACTTTAAAATTGTTTACGGTGTTTTGTCAATTATTTACTGGACGGTGCACTCTCTCGCAATTAAAGAAAAGTTAATATTTTGTTTTTCGTTTGATTGTTTTCCCAATGACAAATGTCTCGGTGGAGGCAAATCATTCAGGCTGTTACGTGGTTCGTAGGCTGCTCAATTCAATTCGGTTCTTCTGGCGACACTTAATAACGACTTCACCAGGCGGAGATCTGGCTCGATATTTGGGGAAATTGAATTTTAATGTGGGGGGAAAAAATCAAATTTAAAACATAGTTCATGTTAACACTGGCTTCTCTCAAAAGTTAAATTAACACTCCAGCGGAATCCTTTTAATTTCTTTAAAAAAAATTAAATTACAACTTAAAAAATTTGTTCCAAACAAATTTGCGAAACCCCAAATTAAGTCATTCCGGTACTGCATTGGACGAACATTGATTGGTTTCTTTGGAAGGAACTTTGACACTACCGGTTAGAAAAATAATTGTTAAATAGTAATACAGTAAATTCATTCATTCTTAAGCAGTTCTGGTTGTTCGCGAAGAAAAGGTAGTGGTTTGGCGTTTTTGTTGTCTTTAAGACACCCCTCGGTATGAATTCACTGATAAGTTGCCGAACCCGTTTCTATTTAGAACGGAGGGTGAGGTTGGGATATGAATGAGAAAATAGGGGAAGGGTCTCCAAATTCCCTTTGCTCCTTCTTGGTCCTCTGTTGGCGCGCAATGGCCGTTTGTGAGAAGTTTTACTCGTTGCCATTATCACCCCTCTTTGAGTTGCGATTGATACATTTCGTCAGCTAGATAAACGGTACGTTTTAAAAGTATTTCGTGTTTTGTGTTCCTGGGAAAATTATCGTGCGTATCCCGACTGAATTGTGGGGTGAAGAAAGGAAGGGTGGGAGGTGTGCACAAGAACTGGTTGCGGGGGCAGGATTATAAACGTTCATTTTATTCATGAGGGATTTAGTTAGGACGTCTGGATGATATATATATTAAATGGTGAATTCGGGACAGGCGTTCGTCTCTGTTCGTCTTCTTCATTCGGCCTGTCCCGAATTCACCATTTAATATATATGCTCATTTTATTGTTTGTTTTTAATTTGTGGTTGGACTTGCACATCTCTTGATCTTTTTGTCGCAATTTTAACATCCCTGTTAATTTGGGGTATAATCTCGTTCATATGCTTTAGTTAAAATGTGCGATGTTTGATCCATTTGCGAACTGCCCTCGCCGTTTGTTTACGCTGTGTCCGTAGGGGTCACACCATAAACGAGATTCTCTCACGCAGGTGAAATGAATTATTTTGAGAACTCTGGGTGCAAAGTTGTGGATGAATTTTATGTGATAACAATTTTCAAGCTCAGTATCGCTACAAACGAGGCGTCGTTTGGTTTAGTGGAGAGCACGGTGTGATCGCGGGTTTAATTCCCGGCCGAAACCTCGGGAAAAAATTTAAAGAGAGAAATTCCCACAAAAGCAGTGAAAAATATAGCTCAGTAATAATAAGTCATCGAGTCCCGTGACAGCTCGTGGATTATTTTTTTGCGAAATTAACGGAATTTCATTTGTAACTTTGTTTAAAATAATTGATGATGGGGGGAGGATAAAGACCAAATATTTCGTGTCTTAGTTTTTTTATTATACTCTGTATTACTATTTACTTTTGCGAGCAACAGGTTTTTTTTTACAATGCGCTCTTTCGAGAATTACTATTGCAATTGAGCACTCTTGACAAGTGTTCAAGAATTCAGTATTTGCCACAGCTGTACTAGTCACTTCCATTCCTCTGCAAGTTATAAATATTTTTTTTAATTGGCGCGATCACTCATTCGCGAGTAATGGCGAGGATGACAATATCAATCGTAATTTTCCCATGAAATCGTACCTCTATGGTCCATATCCCCTCACGAGTAGGACTATTGGTGTGACCCCTTGCCACACTCTGCTGTGCACGCGCCCTCATTGGTTATTGTCGATTCTGTCCCCGCTCCGCCTCTACCACAGAGGCCGACCGTCCGCCTCAGCCAGCCGCTCACCGCGCACTGCTGCCAAAGGTGTCAAGCGAGGAGGAGCAGGCGACAGCGAAGACGAGGAAGACGACGACGAAGAGGAAGACGAGTATTCCCCAGCCGCAGCTGCTGCCCCCACACGCGGCACCAGTAGCCGACCCCGACGCGCCGCTCCACCCAGCAAACCGGCTGCCACCTCCAACAAACAGCCACCGCGCCGTCGAACCACCGCCACGCGCAAGATGGTTCCCAGCGAGGAGGCGGCCGCTGCCGCCGCCGCCACCGACGAGGACAGCAGCACTGACGCCAAGGACGACAAAGTGGCCGCACTCAAAGACTGCAAGACGGCTGACAAGGGCGGAGCTGATGCGCGCGAGGAGGACAAACCGGAGGACGAGTCGTCCGACAAGAAGGGGAGCGGCGATACCAAGGAGAAGAAAGTGGACTCCGACGAAGCCATGGACGTGGATGAACCGGACAAGGTGAGCGAACCCTAATATCATTACTCATTCGATAGGTCTTTTCTTTGTTGGAGCTACCGCTACCACCTACTTCCTACCTGCCTTCCTCCGGTCTACCTGTTTCCATTCTCTGAGATATTTGTTAAGGAGGTCCACCAGCGTGTTCGCCCTAAAAACAAACCCAGGAGGCGACCTCGTAATTTTGGCTAGCCCAGGCTTAGTGTAAGCTACATAGTTAGGGATCTTTAACGTTTAACTTGCGTAGGAATTTCTCGCCCGAAAAATTCCAGAGGTCTCTGCCGGAAATCGGACCCGCGATCACTGGAATAACAGTTCGATACGCTGACCATTGCGCCACCGAAACTCCCTGTTTCCCCTCACTCTCACTCAGTTCACCTCCTCCTCCATTCACTATCGCCACCCTCTGAAGAAGTGGTGGTGATCATTTGTCCCCTCGCTTCTTTGTCGGTGTTTCTCCCACTCTGTTTCCGTCCGGTTTTGCACGGGTGAATGCGCAATTAACGCAGAGGTAAAGAAACTCGCAATCTTTTTTATTTTTGGGTTGACCGTCTGTCGTCTTATTTGAGTGCGCCGCTTTCTTTCTGCGTCTGTTGATAGCTGAACCGTTTCTTTGCTCGACTTTGATAGAATTTCGCGTCTTTTCTGTGCAGAGAGAGAGAGAGAGCGGATTCAGCCAGGAGCGGATCCGACCGCGTGGGGTGTTTCGTGAATCGATAGTTCGTTCACCACCTATTGATTTCTCAGCCAGACGCGCTTTGCTTGAGTCTGACATTCCCTCTCCGACCGCACCACGCGCTCCGCATGCGTCTGGATGTGGCCTGGAGTGGTATTCTCGTTTTTTTTCTTTTCTAGTTCAGTTTTCCCCATCCCAAACGAGTTTTCCATACCTCGCATTAAAATTATATCTTAAGTGAGCCAACGTGAGAAAATTGACATGCTTGTCATTTACATATTTATACTTTTGCAACGCTCACATTTCTTTGCTCGCGCCGATACAGTTATATTTGGCTATGACGAGCTCCACACGCGTTGTTAGGAAACAACTCGAGTAGAAGTGAGTCCTGCTGGCCAGAATCGCGCCGCCCATCGACCGTGATCCCCTTTAATTGCGGTTGGGGAAGAGGGTGGTTAGTAGGTCGATAACCCCCCCCCCCCTTTTTTTTTTTTGTTGTCTCTTTTCGTTTCCCCGCCTTCTGCTGGTATTCGAATGCGCACCGGAGCAGTGAATGCTCGTGGCTCCACTCCTACAAATGTCTTTTCAGTCGATCACCTGCTCCTCACGATTCCTCCATTCCTCGTCTCACCGTCGTTGCTGGAGCATCCGTCGCGTTTTTTGCTTTGCACTCTGGGGATGCAGTCCCTTTCCACACATCCCCTCCCCGTGTTTTGATAACAGATTTTTTTTTTAATATTCCTATGCTGATGGTGTTCGGAGAGCGTTAACGATACAATACTGAAATTGATTATGTTCATAAAAAACCAAAAATGTTGTACGGGTAAAATGTGACTAGAAATGCAATTACAATATGTACCAATCTACGGATGGGGTCCATGGCGGGGGTTAGGTTAGGTTACAGACCCGAAAAAGGAAATTCAAAAAAAGTTCTGTTCAATTTCATAAACATATTTTTTTATTTCCTCTTTTGCCAGTTTTACTAAAAAAACGTGACCACCAGTTCTTGTGTGCGTCGCAGCTCATTCGGTTGAGGGACTGTTTTTGTGCGATGGTCCCATGTTCGATTCCCAGAAAGTGCGCTCGAGTTTTTTCGATCCTGGGGTACTGGAGAACATGTGCTCGAGGAGTACTCAAGCACCGAGATGGGTGTACAGGATGGGAAGGATCAGGATCACGAAAAAATAATGATTCGTAAGAAATTTCATTTCGATTTTTGGCAGCTATCTATTTTTAACATTTCATTCGATTTCTACCGAGTATTTCATTTTAATTTCTGTTGTCTTCTCTTCCAACGAAGCGAAGAAATATAACACCAGTCAGGCCTACCGACTCTTTGCAACTAACAATGCGTGTGAATTCACTAGGCGCAATGAATTAATTACGCTCAAAGTTTCACGGCCACCTTCCCGTTCTTTCCCTCCCTTGCTCTTAACAATGATCAAAAAGCTCCCAAATCGTTTGAAGTGGTCGGTCGCTGTGCTGATCTAGCACGACAAACAATTTTGACCGTCAATTTTTTTAGTTCTGAAAAGGTTTTAATAAGGGTACATGTTCGTAAATTTGTTGGTAAATCCGTTTTTGGACGTTTCCGGAATTCACGGTTTGGAAATGACTGGTTCGTGTAAATATGTATTGGGTCATGTTGAAAGTTTCCGCCGTTTTTGACCATTGACTTTAAAACGCCATATTTTTGGTTGCATTCAAAAAATTTATTCTAAATAATGAAAAAAATTGCTCAACACACTTCTGCCGACGCGCGATACAACTGCATTAATTCCTTTTTTTGAAGTCCGGAGTTCTGGAATTAATAATCTGTTGGAACGTGTTTTCCACCTCATCCTGTTGACGGAATTATTGTTCTCTTAAGAAAATCTGCAATGCCCGAAAAAGGTGATAGTCCATTGGTGAAAGATCTGGAGAATATGGCGAATGAGGTAGGGCCTCAAACCCCAACTGAAATTATTTTTGTTGAATCATTCTTGCAACACGTGGTCTCGCCACAGGATGTGGCCTCTTATGTTGACCAGTGTCAGGTGCTTTCGTTGGAGTTTCTGGTGAACGACATCCAATTCCTTGCAGTATTTATCGTTGCACCAGGTCTGAGGAAGCTGTAATGGATTAGACCAACTGCAGACCATACATAGTCTTGGGGAAGAGGTCGGATTTTGACATCGACTTGGGAAGTTCCTCCTTGGCAAGCCACTGCCCAGACCTTTTTCTGTTGTCATACAGTATCCACTTTTCATTACACGTGAAAATCCGATTAAAAAAGGGTCATTCTGGTTCCGCCGCAGTATTTGTGCTCATCTGAAATTCGGTCAATTCCTGAGGTACCCATTGGTCAAGCTCCAAGCTTTTCCGCTAAATCAGCACACGTTCGTTTGGGATTAGTCTCCATCATTTCCATCAGCTGAGCATCGATAGGGCTTGAGGGGCGTCCACTACATGGTGCATCTTCGAGGCTCCGATCTCCGGACCTGAATTTTGCAAACCATTCTCGCGCTGTTCTTTCTTTAGGGGCATTGTTGTCAAACGTTTTTTGAAGATTTCCTGTTCCCTCACTTGCTTTATGGCCAAGTTTGAACTCATAGAGTGCGAAAATCTCGTTTGTTCATGGTTGCTTAAAAGGGCTGCAATAAGAAGAAAGAACTTATAATTACCAATTTTTTTTATTAAATAATGAAAGAGTAGATGGCACAAAGTGATGTGGCCCATGTCTTAGAAATGTCTACTAAAATATTTTCAACCGTAAGCCTGACAGTGTAAAAATGGCGGAAACTTTCATGGTCATGTAGAAAGTTTCTGCCATTTTTCATTTATTGTTCATTTATTCATTTTTCAAATTATCATTTTGATGATTCAAAGTAATTTAGTGAAAGTTATAAATAGCCTATAAATGCCTGTCCTGAGAAATGGTATAAAGTTTTTTTTAATATGGTTTCTGTTCTGATCACTCAAAGAGATATTTTTAAGGATGTCCGCCAGCGTGGTCGCCTGCGCCAGAAAACGATACATGTCACTAGTATTGCTGGGTTGGAGATTACCTAAGACGTTTCTCAATACATACCTGGTTGGCTGTGCACTCTATTATGTTATGTTATATCAATAGTTTGACGCGTTTAGAGAACGGAAAATAAGATTGAATATAAAAAATATCCCTCTTAAGATATGTTCTTGTGTTTCAGGAGAAGCAGGTGGACCAAGATGGCGCCGCCGCCAAGTCCGATTCGCCTAAGAAACATAAACTGGACGACGCTGCGGCCGCTGACGAGAGTGATCTGCCGCCGTCCAAGAAAGCTCGCACCGAAGTGAGCGACTCCACAGCTGCTGCTGGAGACACCACTAAGTCGGACGACAAGACTGTGACCGACGCTAAGGCCAGCGGAGACAAGCCTGACGGTGGCACATCTAGCAAAGGTGACTGGTCAATTTGTATTTGCAAACCGGTTTTTAATTTTACCTATTTTTTTAATACTAAAATCACATCTTAGTAACTGGAAGTAGTAGATTGGCAATTTGAAAATATAATTAATGCTGCTATTTTATGTGGCAAGTAAATGAGCATAATATGGGACTGCTTGCTGTACAGCTCCAATCCAACAATGCAGGACGGGGCACCAGAATCACAACATGTGGTTGTTTCATGGGTGTCACCATTTTGTTCTGATAATGTATCAAAAATATGAATTTTTCTGCTACCCAGCACCTGTTTCTTGGAGCTGGCACTAGATGGCACTACCGATTCTGCATCTGTGACCTGATAACATTATCAACGCATTTTGTTCTTTCAGCTAATGTCACCTGCATGAATGTTGTTGTTGTTGTCGAGAATGTTGTTTGACATTGACATCGACAATTAAGTTGAAAACGTAACAGTTATAGGCTTGTTGACACGCTTGCTGAACAGGTTGCCCATTACTGTTATGGCCTGCCAGTTAAAGGGTTAATGTGTATTGAATTTGTACAGACGTAACACAGTCCAACGTTTTACACAGTCCAAAGTTCAATTCCTGTGCTTGGTCGATTGGCTCAGCCGGTCCCCACGTTATTAATTATTTGACCTTCTTTTCATTGGTTACAACAGTTGAGGAGAAGAAGGAGACAGAGCCTGAGAGTGCCGCCGTTAACGGCAGTGGCGACAACAAGGGCGCCGGAGCCAAGCCGGGCGTCGAGGAGGCCAAAGTGAATGGCGACACCGTCTCCAGCAATGAAGCAGCTGGCGAGAGCATGATGTCCGCATCGCTGGGTGTGGCGCTGCCTCGACGCTGCGTGGCCAGTGAAGGTGGTGTCGGCATTGGCAAGGAGGATGGATTCACAGTCGTCTCATACAACCTAGCCTGTGAAGACTGGTCGTCCAAGCATGCCAGTTTGGTGGCGGAAGTGGTGGCGTTGCGACCGTCCATTCTGTGTCTGCAAGAAGTGGAAGAAGCCTACTTCAAGAGCTCGCTGGACTCTGCGCTAAAGGGGCATGGTTACATGGGCCTTTACAAGCCGGGACGCACGGCCACCAAAGGACTGGCTACCTTCTACCTGTTGGCAGCCTTCGAGATCCTTCACCACAAGGAGTTGGAGGTGCACGACCTGTTGGACAAGGTCAGTGTTGAAGCGGCTGCCTCGCTGCTCTGTTTTCATTGCAGTAGTAATAACCAAGCTGTACAGTGAAAAATATTTATGAACGATGAATTTACAAGATGATGCAAACTAATTTATAAGCATGCCTGTACAAAATTTACATTTTGAAGGAGAAAATTGAAATTAAAAAAAAAATATATGTGTGATTGTCAGTGAAGGAATTTCGTTTTGTTGGTGTCGTTGCAGGACGTGCAAGCCAGCAGCCTGAGCGAGTCCGAGAAGGACGCCGTCAAATTGTTCCTGCACTCACCGGCGCCTGTGCTCATCACCAAACTGAAGTCCATTTCCAACGGCAAATCCATTACGGTAGCCACCATTCACCTCCCCAGCGACGACGAATCGTTGCTGGCCGTGCAGGTCAGTGAAATTTGTATCTTCCGTCTGACCTGGTCTTTGTGACCACTGACTAGTCCCTTCCCTTGACTTATGATGTCTGTTCGGTTCGGTCAGGTATCCGCCGTGGTTCGTGAGCTTCTGTCAGTCAGTGAGGGCGCCTCCCATCCGCACGTGCTGTGCGGTTCGTTCAACTTGGGCGAGGGATCGCCAGTGCAGCAACTGCTCAAGGATGGCAACCTCACCAGCGAGGTGCTCGACGAGCTCAAGAAGAAGGCCAACGTGCCAGTGCCCGAGAAAGAGGTAAAGAGGAGACTATTCCTGTCAATTTGCTCTGACAATATAAAAATCTTGGCACCGCAATACTCGTGTGTGTCGATCTAATTTGAGTCTCCCTCTTCGGCAGAACGCTTCTCTGGCCACGTTATTGGCCACCAGCTTCCAGCATCCGTCGGCGTGTTTGAAGAGCTCCTACGGAAGCATACTGGTGAGCGCTTTAAAAACATTTGAAATTGAATTTTATTTGATGTCTTTTATTTGAAAATTAGATTTTGTAAATCGAAAATTTGACACTGCAGTGTTGGGTCTAATCTATTTTTCCCGCCATTCTCTTGCCTCTCTCTGTCCAGGGTCATGAGTTCAAGTTTCCCGATAAGAATCAGAAGTTGTCTCGTGACAGTCTTTGGTTTAGCAGCGACAGTCTATCTACCAAGAGCATCCTCGATGTGGGTCCACCAGTGGAGAGCACTGCCACGACGCCTAGCGGTGTACACGTCTCACTCAAAGCCGAACTGGGCTTCGTCAACTGATTGGTGGCCCCCTCTGCTGTTGCCCAATTTGCAAGAATCCGTAAAATTGACAATTTTTTCAGAGTCCGTCGATGGCATTTGGTGAACGGAGGTTGGCGCGTACGCATGCGATTCCACCTCTCCTTGTTGGCAAACGGCAATCACAAAATTTTGGAAGCGTTCCCCCATTTCCTCTTCGTCATCCAACCCCAAAAAAGTGTATTGTATTTTTAAAAATCAAATACTATTTCATAAGGCAAAAATTTAGCCTAGGTAGGCAGGCAGTCTGCGATTTTATTGGTTACGCGCCAATCGCCACCATGGACGATGTGCCTGAATAGCCAATAAAATCGCAGATATTGGCGCCAACTTCCGCTAGATATTTGCCGTCTGAAGTGGATGTACATGATCGATGGAAAGAGACGGAGTGCCCAATTACTCGATCGTCAAAACGCGATAGTTAGACTTTGTAGATGCCGTCGAACGGTCTTCTCACTCAATAATTTGAAAATGCATGCTGAAACTTCCACTTGACGGTTTTGACGGATATTTTCGTTTAGATTACACAAAATCTATATTTAGACTTCAGCTAGACTTCATTCCCTCTAGAAATCGATGCTTTTTCGGTGCCAATAATTATAGTTTATGTTCAAAAGGATATTTTTGGTAGGTGGTTCCACCTAAAACTTACGTGTATTCGGCGTTTTTTTTTTTTATTGATACTCGAATGAGCTCGATCACACGAGTGTCCCACCCTTCATTTACTTTTAACGTTAGACTAATCTTCACTCTTTCGGCGGCCCAATTTCATGTCCCCATTACACAAATGCCATCACTTCTACATTGTTCAATGCGCCGTACCGACTATTCATAACGCCGTTTTGAATTTTGGAAACGCGTGATTTTGTGGTCATTATTCCATTGACTGAAACAACCTTCAACGGTTTTTCTATTCTGTTTGTTCGAGAACGATAAGTTTTGATTATCCATTTGTCACCGCAATGTAGACGATAAATCCCAGTGAGCGAATTTGTATTCTCAATGGGGGATATACAGATCGCAACCTAGACTAAGATCGGCTGCGAAAGTCGAATGTACCCAGAAATTGATTATTTTATTTTAATTGTCACACAATCGTTGCCTCTGGTAATGCAAGAAAACTGACAAATTAAAATTTTGAGAAGAGGGGTTGGATTTGTCCTGTCGCATTTCCAATGCAGATTCGAGCCACCGTTTCGGCTAAGATAAATGGTTCTTAACTAGTCCAAAGCTAGGCCGAAATTTGACTGTGCTTTTTCATTTGTTGATTGTCGACTAGGATTATCATTGTATAACTCCTTTTCTCGTCCTCTTGTATTTTTTCCCTTTTAAATGTTGATCCCTCGTTTTCTGGAAAGATGATCTGCCCACCCATATCGGTGGCGTGAGGAGGAGGGAGAGGTGGCCAATGTGACAGCGCTACGCCTTGGTTGTCAATCAGCCCCGCATTCGATGCGTGTGGGTGAGAATTCCCGATCAAAGAAGTCTTTCACTCCATCTTACAACAACGGCAATCCAGTGTTCAGCATATGATCTTTGAGGTCGCTGAACAAGGTTGGCGCATTTTGGGCCACTTTCCATTTCGCCAAACGTACAAAAGTGACTTATTTTTCTCCTCCCGGTCGAGTTGCACGCCACTGTTTTTGATCTACTGATTTTGTTGATTGACGATTCCATTTTATTCAGCTGTGCAAATAGTCTTCATACCAATTTTTCCATACACCTCTCGATCCCCTATTCTACCCTTTCCCCCTCCCTCCTTTCTCTACCGTATCACTCTATCCAAATCTCACCAAAATGTGAATAAGGTTTTTAGCTATTAACATGAATTTATTTCACAAAATCACACTTGTACTACTGTTTAAGTATTGGCTGCCGCCGCAGTATATATTGGCAGGTTTGTCTGGTAGCAAATTATAAATGTAGCTGTGGTCTGTGGACGAAATAAAAAAAATCATTTCTGGTTCGTGTAATTTCTTGAAACAATTATTGTGCTTGCGGTGTACGCGTTATCTTTAATTTATTTTCTTTCTACAATTTTCATTTATTGGTTGTTTAAAGATTGCATCAGTGTTTGACTGTTATTTGACAAAGCAGCAAGTCGAAGCAGCGATTAAATAAATTTATTCTGAAAAATTGAGAGTTCTGTTCAGGTGTTTTGTTGTTTCGTTGAAATAATATAATACCCGGTAACGCTGGTCAAGCATGATCGTGTTATGGCAAATCTTATTATCTAATAGCTAGTTCACATGTGCTGCCTGTACGATTTCAGGTACACATTAAAGATCCCTGCCTAGGTAGCTTATACTAAGCCTGGGCTAGGCAAAATTACCAGGTCGCCTCCTGGGGGTTTTAGGGCGAACACGCTGGTGGACCTCAACGAATATCTCAAGAGTTCACATGTGCAAGCTGGTCATAGAGTAAGGGGGCCTATTTTGAACTCAATCTTCCTACGTTACGGTCACGTTGCCCAAGTCAGCCAATCACAGCACTGAGGAAGATTGAGTCCAAAATAGGCCCCAGCAATTTCGTCTGCTATAGAGCGACTTGCCTTGCAAGAACTTGCACATGTGAACGAGCCATATTATCCCAAGTCGTAATCTGAAGTGAGAATCACTGATTTGATTTTTTGAAAACAAATTTTTATGGTGACGTTGACACGTCAAGTTAGACTTGAAGATAATATCCTTCGCATGAACAGTCTAGACTTACCTAATTTGGAGCATTTGCCGTCAAAATAATAGAACGTCCAGTTATACAATTGACATTGACAAAATAACTGATAACATTTGTTTTTGTTCCGTGATTGGACGCCGACCCAGAACTCGACCGAAATAGGCCCCGAGCCAGCCAAAATGCATCGAGATTTGGAGAATGCTGTCGCAGCACTTCGGAGTCCCAACCAGAACTTTGTGTCCACCAGGGAAGCTTTGAAAAAGGTATTCCATTCAAACTTCCTTTTCTACTGTAATTGGTGGGCGGCCAACATAATGCCTGCACTAAACTTCACTAAATCCTGCCACTACGTAAATCACCATAATGCCACGGCGCGGCGATAATTATATCTAAATCTAAATAATTAGTCGTTCAGCTTATGTAAATCTCATTCTGTAAATAAACGTTCAAAAATTGCTCTTTCAGCTGTTGGTTCTGGACAACCAAGGTGTGGACATCCAATCCAGCGTGAACTATGTGGTGCGAGTGTTGCCAATGCAGGATCACGTCATCAAGAAGCTGGCCTGCAATCTGATCAGCAGGTCCGTTAAAGCAGCAGCATCGCCACATTGACCTGTCGTGTAGGCCAGATGAACTAGAGAATGTTATATTCATATAATAATAATTGTTCGGTTTTCCACTCATCCACTAACTTTTTGCTTGTCTCACGCGCACAGATTGTCGTCTCGAGAGTCTGGCGCTGGACTACTGGTGCACAACACACTTGGCAACGAGTTGCGCGATCCCAATCCGGCCGTCCGTGCCCTGTCCCTACGGACCATGTGCGAGTGCTGTCACGAGGCGGAGGACGCGCTGGGTGCAGTCGCGACCGCTTTGGATGATGACAGTCCGTACGTGAGACGGGCGGCCGTGCTGGCCTGTGTGCGACTGGCCCGCCGTTCCGACTCTGGCTCCGGATGCAGTGACACCCTCGTAAATCGGCTATACGCTGCGCTTCGGGATGTCGATCCACTGGTGGTGGGCAACGCGCTGGCCGCACTGGATCAGGTAGGACGTTCATGAAAGTGGTACATCAGTAAGACGTACTGCTATCTTTGCTACCTGCGCACACTAGATCCATCCAAGAGATCGCTTAGAGGATTTCACTTTGAAAGAGATAACAACTTATCATCGTTTATAACATAAAAATAATTTGCGTTTTTTTTAGATTTAGATTTAGATATAATTATCGACGCGCCGTGGCATTATGGCGATTTCCGGAAGTTGTATTTTAGTGAAGTTTGGGGCATGCTGGCCACACGCGTACGGCCCGCTGTCTGGATTTAAAGGTGGAGAGGGAGGGAGATTGTACTAGTTCTGGAGGGAG
>JAQGBY010000920.1:0-34834 GCA_034698785.1 Mycogona germanica
ATATAGAAACCGAACAATGTTTGCATGCACTCGAACCGAGTTCGTACGACAGACACCTGGTAGTGATTCAAACAAGTGGTAAGAATTTGGCATCGGGTCTGACAAATAGCGATTTTCATTGAGTTCGGTGCTCAGAGCAGTACAATGATGACTATCGGTTAATGATGACATCAGGTAGATTACTGAAAGGATTCGACCGAAGAAAATGACTAGCATTTTTAATATCTAACCGATTGCTTCTAGTACTAGTATTTAAAAGTACTCAAACATACGAGCGTATCCAAAATATACGTATATAAAATCTAAAACAGTAAATATTGTCAAATATTAGAACCCAATTGTTATTTTCTTCCTGATTTAGCCATCATCCAGACATCCCCCGTCGGCCACAGTTTAATGAAACTGGTGCTGTAGTGCGGATAGGGTGTTTCAACTTTAAAAAAAAAATAATAATAACAATTTCTAACATTTTTGCAATAGTTTTGATTTATATACAACACTTGTAGAACGCAAATATTCTTTGCAAAGAAATGTTTTAAATAGCTTCAGTATAACTCACACGCATAATCTTTGTATTTTGTATTTCTCCTGTACCTGACAGAATAAAGTGTCTTTTACTATTGGACATTATTTCAACCAGTTATTTATATCGTTAACTAGTTGGAAATCATTTAATCTTTGTACATGTTTATCATTTTGCGATAGTTTTGATAGGAACCATATATCAAACAAAAAAAAATATAACTGGCTAAAACACACATTAAAACACACATTATATAGTCGCCAAATTGCCGAACATTATTTTTTAGACTCCAATAAATTACTAGTCTGCTTCTGAGACACGATCGATTTAGGTTTTTAAAACTGCTCTAGCAATAGGCGGAACTGTTTTTTTTTTAGATTTTAAAAACTGCAACTGTTCCAGGCATGACGGATCGGCAAAAGAAGCTATAAAGACACTAGACTCCCATACTTTCTTAATAGACACACTATGTTGCCAAGAAATGCTATTTTCGATTCGTCTTGGCCTTGTCCCCGACAATCTAATCGTGTCGCGCGGATAGACATGTTGCACCGAACTGCTTAAGCTTCCCCTACAATTTTCTCACACAATAACTCAATAAAATTCACCAATTTCAAATAGTCGAGTATAGCTAATGAATTAAATAAATCAATTTATTTCACTCATTCATTACAAGCAGCTATTTAAATTGGTAGAGAAATTGAACCATTTTCTCCATTTTCTTTAATAAATTGTCATAAAGAAATTCCTCGTACATAAACGAAAGTTAATAATGTGTGCATGCAAATTACATTCTAGAATATGTTTCTATAAAACTAACCTAATGCTAGAGTATAAAACAAAGTTCGTGCTCTTTGCCGATCACTTCCGAGAGCTCATCAACAGCGTACAGCAGGTCCACGAAATTTACACTGGATGTAGTAGTGAAGCAAATATTATGGTAGTTGCAACTTATTTCAGGCCTTTATGTTATTGCGTTAATGTGATGTGAATTTAATTAAACAAAAATATCACAGTCTATGAACGCCGAGACGAGTTTCGAATGTGAGCAATGTGGTGGTCACATGCTGCGGGGGCGGGGGAGTTGGTGGCGGGAGGTTTAATAATACTCGGTATTGTGACTGACTGTGGCTCGGCGGTCCCGAGTTCGGTTCCCGGCGCGGGCTCTCGAATATTTCCCCTGAAAATATGCCCCTCACATAGTGCTTAATCATCAAGAGTACAGAAAATCCTGTAGTGCAGTTGACTACAGTGAATAATAATAAAAATTGAGATTGGAGTTGGGATGAAAGGAGGGAGTGTGGTTTTTGATACACCAAGAAAGAGTATTGTGAACTTTATATATTTTTTTAATTCACTGTAGTGTATATCACAACAGGAGTTTCTGTACCCCTCTCAGTGCTTAGGCGCTATGTGAGACCCACTTAACCTCTTGTTGCAAACAGTAGCAGTATATAAGCACTAAAGCGCAATGTTTCAATATGGTTATGGAATGACATTATCTCGGAGCTTTCACTGCACTTGTAAAAAAATAATATGTGGTCAGATTTTGACCCAAACGCAACCACTATTGAAAGTGCCAAACTTAAGTAGTTTGAATTAAACTGTCACAAACACAAGCCCAGCGCAGCACACAACTCCGCCTGCAATGTGTATCAATTGAGATTAGCTGACGAAAGCGTCGAGATAAAGCGCTTCACTTAACGTAAACGCAAGCGTAACGTTAACGTACACGCAAGAAATATTTCCACCAACATCGCGGTGTCAGCAATTAATCTTAACGAATTAAAGAGATGGCGTGAAACGTTTTTACAAGCGCGTTCTCCACCAAAAAAAAAAGGCACACCAAAAAGATCCGCCCAGCATCACTACCTTGCCACCGTGTCTTCTTTCCTCCAGCATCCATGTCACGCGTCACGACGAGACGGTGACCTACTGACCTTCTTTCACCTAACCCCCCCCCCCCCTCCACACTCCCCCTATCCCTCCACCTCCCCCGTCTTGTCCGCATCGCTGGCAGAAGATGCACCGGAACGACCTTGGGTGCAAAGCGTGAAGGTCAACCGGTGCGCTCGCACTCGGCAGCGAGGCAAAAGAGAGAGAAGAGGCGCGTGCGTGAGCAATGATGACTGCTGCGGCGGCTGCTGTGATGCACGCGCGCACGGGGCGCGGCGCGAGATGAGAGTGCGCGCGTGCGATTCCCAGCTGAACGGTATGGGAAGGGTGTGGTCCGGCTGCTGACGACGTTTGCCGCCACCAGGGGGCCTGACAATCGTTTAGCATGAATTGGGGGTTGGGATTTCGACAGGTAGGTTCGGAAATCGTGGAAGACTCGTATCCAATATAATCGACCAAAAGTGCATTAAAAAAATTAAGGAACGATAAAAAAAAAAGAACGCTTTGCCATAATTTATATGAACAAAAAATATCTTTTTTTTGGGAAGAAGCGAGTAGCAAATTAAATATTTATTAAAATTAAAAATTGATTTTCAACTCCATAATTAGAGTTCTGACAAAACAAAACTATGAAGAAGGAAACGTGTTCCAAGATTCGAACTCGAAGCACTGCTAGTTCTTTCCCAACGGGGACGTACAAATAAAAGATTAAAATTAAAATAATAATAAGTCATTAGGAAAAAAATATGCATCCTTTGACGCCGAATGACGAAATATTTCACGTCAACGTGGAACCAGTACGACTCGTCGTAGCCCAGTTGGTATTGCGACTGATTGTGGCTCGGCGGTCCCGGGTTCGATTCCCGGCGCGAACTCTCGATTATTCGATCTCCGGGTACTGATGAAAATGTCCCCTCGCATAGTGACTAAGCACCCAGACACAAAACAAAAAATAAAAAACAGAAAGGAAGAGCATGTGAACTTATTTCGCAAATTAGTTGGTT
This sequence comes from Mycogona germanica, assembly GCA_034698785.1. NCBI lineage: Eukaryota > Metazoa > Arthropoda > Diplopoda > Chordeumatida > Chordeumatidae > Mycogona > Mycogona germanica. Next base: position 3,424 of record JAQGBY010000920.1, read on the forward strand.
CTTAAAAATCGTCACGCTCTTCAACATACAGATCTCTCATTCCAAGATCACTAAGTGTTCACACTTGAGTCTCAGGAGGCTACTGAATATTGAGATTTCGAAGACCTTCGATAGCTGCGCATCCTATGTCTAGCTTGAACATATCTTCCTTAAGTAACTACTGATGCAATAAATAAGAAACGCGTTGCCCGTGACACACAAATCGACGGACGCACCGCGTGTGCAGAATTTCTGTAACTCTTTTTATGCTCAGCCGACCGCAAACGGCATCAGCGATTTGGTTGAATCGTCGCGTTTAAAACTTCCACACGCGCCATCTCTACTTTAATAAATTCCCACGAGTTAATTTGGCCCATTTTAGAATAATTTCGTACCGGGTATCAGATCTCATGAAAATATCCCCTGTTCGGCGAAAAGTATTTCAGGAGCACGCACTTGCTCTGGTTGTGATGATCGAGCATGGTATTTGAACCACCAGAGGGCGTGCTACGTGATTTTTTAAAGCGCTTCCGGGTACATCGCTACTGATTAATTTAAAGCATGAGTCGATCAATGCGGTACTCGAAACAAATTTTTGGCTTAGTAATGGAGCACAAAAATGCAAAACCAAATAATTTAAGACGCAGCGAGAAAACGAGAAAATTTAAGAAAATGTACAAGAGAGCGAATGCCGATCTTGCGTGCCGAATGGACACTCCCCATGTCTCATATAAAAATAATTTTGGATACCACACCATTAGTCAACAACATTACACGACGCCTTTTAGCGGAGACATCAAAGACTGAGACTATAAATGATCAGTGACTGGGCCAAACATTTATAGATTATCCCTATCGTTATATACCTTAAAAAAATCATCTTGCAGTCCAAAGAAATATTTTAACAAAAAATGAATGCACGAAGACCGGGAAAATATACATACATTGCCATCTTGAAAAAAGAGATGCTTAACTAAATCCTGAAATGTAACTGTAGAGTAATTGATTAAAATAATAATCGGAGAATGTGAGGGAGAAGGAGGATTGACCATGGATCTACGCTACAGATTTTCCCAATCCTGGTAATTGTGTGCGCGGTTCGAGATTGTTGCCAAATTGCAATATCCACTAGCACCCTTTAGCTTGAGTGTTGACGCCCCCAATTATCCTAGATTACTCTTTTTGCCAAGTGTAGCCATTAGCTCAATAGTGTTCCTCCAAAAAAAAAAAAAAAATGGTGTTTTATCAGTCGACCGCCCTTCCAATGGGATCGAATATTCTTTGTCACCACAAAGAGCTCTCTGTAACGACGATTTAATGTCGTCCGATTCATCGCATTCAACGCCGCAGATCAGCCGACTCTTGTACAGTGTCTCAGTGTCATATCATGGCCCTATTATACCAACATCTTTTATTCTCTTTCTGCTCCGGCAACTTCTGTGTTTGCAATAAGCAATTAGCCAATTAGTTCGTTCCGAGCTAACGTTGTACTTGAACACAGGACGTCGCTGCGTTGAAATGGGTCTTGGTAGAGATAGCAGGGATGAGCCGAATGTAGCGTTTTAGCGGAAACCATTGAGACAATCGCGTAAGAATTCCGAGCCGATGTGTGATGACGACGACGACGCGCATCGCAGGTGAATTCCGCATTCCTGAACGATCGCAGCGCCGCCGCAGACGTCCAAGGACATTCTCCCGTTGCAATCAACTACAGGCTGTAGAACAGACGTGACCTTTTTTGCGACATACGAATGACATAACACGAAAGAATTTGAAAAATGATTTCAATATTTTTTGTGAAACGAAAACCTGGTCGTACAACTGAAATCATCTAAAACTTCACAAATCTTAAACGATCATTTCAGAAATAGATGTACAATTTGAGTTCGGTTCCAAACATATTTTCAAAATTTAATTCTCACTATTTGGTCTATTCCTAACGAACGATATCACATCAGGAGGATAATATTCACTTTTGCAAACAAAAATGGAATCCCACAATTCTCCAACAGCCTAGTCGGGGTACCATGGTACGCAGGAACACGAGTTTTGGAAACGCAAATCCCATTCTGTGGGCACAATTAATGTTCTGATGGCTTGGGGTGGGGTGGGGCGGTATATTTGGCGGAAGGCATTCTATTTTTCCATAATCTTTTGTCAATAAATAAACCACCTCCTGGCCCCCCTCCTAATTGTTCGTCAAAGCCGATGGCAGATGCTGATTATACCGTGCCAACTGACTCTTGACGGCGCCCATGACCTGCAGAAAGGAGCGAACCTCAATAGGAAGCGACTGACGTTATCGACAACATGCAGAACCCACAATTCACAATAATAATTCCAAGGTTCCTCGTTTTTCTTTCTCGGCTGTTTCTACGCTCCTTCGCTATCTAGAATAGATTGCGTGCCCTAAGCACACAGCCACACACACACACGCAAGGAGATATAAAAGGCTACGGACAATTTAAATGCAAAATAATGCTTTGATTTTGGACACGCTAATATTGTGACGCATGCCCGTGACAATTGATACGCCTCCTCCTAGAACTCAACGCGGCGATGACAACGAAACTAGAAGGGGACATCCGAAACGAGCGAGGCCAATTCCGAATATTCCAATGTGGAGTCAAATATTATCTGATTTTAACAGACCAATAGGAAATGGCAGAAAATCTAATGTTTCCGAAATGGCTCAGGCGCCGTAAATAGGCAAAACATACAACAATAATAAATTACACTGTTCTGTCATGGAATGAATTCATTCCATCAAATCGACCTGCTTAGTACAAATTAAAATTTATAGGCAGATGGGGGCTTTGCAACAACCTACAACAGAATTCTTAATTATACGTTCACATAAACGAGCAACTGAATACGAAAACGTCAATAACAATAATAGTAGTTACATGCAAACAGATACAGGCATGCCCCATAAATCCGCCACAGCATGGAAAGAAGAACGTCTGGGTTATATTCAATTAAAATGGGGGTTGTGCCCATTTTTCGTCCGGTCTGTCCCGGACACAACCCCCATTTTTTTCAATAACAATGTTAATAAGTATCGCGTTTAGCTACGTTTTACTTTTCGGCAAAACTGCGATGTCCGGGTGCCACACAACAAATGAATACAGTTGTGACACACTTATCAATCGATCGATATTGTCTCGATTTTTCCATTCTTAAATTTAGATGACAATTTTGCACGGTTTTGCAAGATTGAATCAAACCTTACGTTGACGTGACACCACACAATATAAATTATCCCTGGATTTATGCTCGTCAGGTGGCGTTCCCATCTGATCGAGTCTCGAGGCCACAATCGAGGCCACAAACTATATTTTTTTTTCTGAAGTTTCCTACCATGCACAGCAATTTGATATCTGACTAGATGTCGCTCGAACTAACCATTTGGACACATTTGATAATTATAGTAATAAATAGTAATAGTTGCCAATCAACTACTTTTCCGATAAACGCAATACAGTAAGTATATATTTATTATGTATATATTTTCCGGCGCATGTATTATTTAATGTAAAAATATTTTAATCGGACCTATCCGGGCCAAACCTATAAAAAAAAGCGTTGAAATTTCAATAAAACTATTGTGTCGATCGCCTTCGAGCAAATATCAATGCTCGAATATGCAGAAGCAGCTGTGTTTGACTCATAATTCCTAAACTAGCCAGCCTATAATTTTTGAAACGTTCAAAAAGGCAATAATGGAATTCGATAACAATAATGTCAAACGACGGCGTCCTGGGGGCCACTGTTCTGACGGCTCGTTTATTTATTCATGTTACTTCATTTTGGTCGACACACGTATACATAAAATAAAGATGGCCTACGTATATACACGTACACATGATCTACGTGAGAATGGTTTCATCGACGTGGTTCAAGTTCGTGATACATACTTGAAGTCTGGATTCATAAATTAATAATTCGATAAAAAGCCCACTTAAATTTTCACTTTCAAAAACGAATGCAAAACATTTACTCGCACATCCATCTATGTCAGGTAATTAAAAGTACATTGAAACAATAGGCGACATCGATTGTGAATTGATAATGACTGGATAATGACTAATAAATTCACAAGTGCCCGATATGTTAGCTGTGTTTCCTTCAATGTGCCCCTCGCATAGTGCCTAAGCACCAAAAGGCGTACAGAGACGCCTGCAATGCAGCGACTACAGTGATAGGGGGAAAAATGACAGTCGACTTCAAATTTAACTACTCTTTTGCCCTTTCAAAATTAACAGGACCATGACTGGTCTTTTTCACTACTACATGTAGTAAGACACAACTATCTTATGTAATGTAAGATTTCCGGGAATTTCAGATATGTAAGATCTCCCATTAGAAATATAATGGTGTCATCTTGTGGATTATAGAAAAATTGAGCCGACTAGAATACGGTGATGATGTTTCAGACCGAGAAGAGTGGCACCATTGTCTGAAGTTGGACCATAACAAGACTTTAACAATGAGTTTTAGAAGGATGACGTAGGCGTATAAATTCAGGACATAACACACCGTAAAGGTCAACCGTGAGACTTAGGAACACGTAGTGGGCGAGAGAATGGTGACCGAACCTACGCGTATTTTTAAATATCACTGTTCCTTCTTCACCCTCGACGATTACGTCACACCTAACTCGAGATCGTAACGTGGGTCTTATCTAGTTTACTTCGTCCGATTAAACGTCAGTTTGTTCGACTGCTTCTGCTGCTATACACTGTACATGTACAGAATGCGTGTGCGTGAAATTAACCTTTACATGAGTGATGTAACATTTTTTGCTCAAGAGATAATTGCATCTGAATGCTATATGTAGTTTTTGGCTTGACAATTCCCAACAAGGCCAGCGTTTATTGATACAGGGCGTCACGAAATAACCCATTAATTATTCTGGCGATATGCATAAAATAATAAATAATTGTAACAAGACCTTGGATTTTTTAAGTTATCAAATAAACTCAAATCGTGAGGTAATACATTTTTTTATAAGATGCTGATGTCATTCCAAATTTATCTTAAAATAATTTATTTAACCGACTTGACGCTACGTAATCCTACGCTACCAAAAAAAACTACTGTAAAATGGACAAGCTTCTTAAGAATCCGCTATTAAAAAGACGTCTTTTAATTTATAATATTAAAAAAGTTCTTTAAAAAGTGCAAAGTGACCCGTCACTTCAGTGAATTTAACAAAAAAAAAAAATTCAGACTGCTTAATTCGCAATTTAAAAAGAGATCCTTTGAAATCGATCGTGATGTATAAGAATGTCTTATTGAGCAGGCCATCTCATTCGTCAACATGATAGTGTACACAATATTGAGTAACTAAAGCCCACAAAATCGCTAGTCTAAGAAATTGAAGTTACTCGAGCTAATTTTTACGGTATATTAAAAACGATTCCTGTAAGAACAAGTGCGACTATGTGCAAATTAATTTTTTTTAAAAAGGTGACCAGCTATTTATTTCCGCTATGTTCGGCGAATGTCGGCCTACCTTGTTTGTGAAGGCCTACGTTTCGGCCGATTCCAGAAAGCCAGCATACATGCAACTGCTGTTTTGAGTATGTGTGTGAACCCTGAAAGAGTTTGCGAAATAGAAGTGTTCAAATGAAACGAATATCAAAATATAATAACGAAATAAATATATAACCTCAGTTTCTATTATAAAAGCTACTGGTTGGACATCACTTTAGCGTTCCACTGAGCGCGAAATCACATCACCGCAATTTCAGCTCAATATAATTTTAGGCCCGTTCTCCGAACGGGCGCCAGCGTACGCTGTTGTGCACGCCAATCCCATTTGACAAGAATTGCACTCGAAATATATGTCAAGATAATTGCGAAAACTCGACAACAGCCTAACAATGTGATAATTAGTAACACAAGACTTAGCACGGTACCCATCCCCCAATTACTAGTTAATAAAAATTATAAATTTTTCGAAAATGAAACAAACAACCCATTTAATGACGGTTTTATAGCACTCAGAAATAAGAAAATACTCAAATACAAAGCCACACAAGCTGGTTAAGGACATCAAATTTCGATTTGCAACAGAGATCCTAGCGGAATTTCTCTGAATTAATTCTGAATGCCTTAGGAATATCGGGATGAATAGCAATATCATTAACACAAACACTGGCCGGAAACTATTAAATGCCAGCTGAAAAACGACGAAATAAACAAGATATCGTCACGAAAATAGCAACGTTGGGTACTAAACTTGAAAGAGAATTGCAATTACCCGTCAGGCGTGCATTATCATATTCTGAGGAATTCAGCGAGGATCTCTGTTGCAAATCGACATTGAATTTCCTAGTCGGGTCGACAACTACTGTCCAGACGAAAGGCGTTTATATCTTTGACAATTAAACAATGATAACATACATATTTTTTTTTAAATGAGAGAAAAAAATGTGGAGTTGGTGAAGCATTGAGCGCATCTGTTTCGCAATAATTATGAGAGTTTGAAAGTGAGATCGGCCATTAAAGCACATCGCCAGCAACTCGCACCTATTGGCTGTGGGCCCAAAACAGGCGACTTGACAAAGTGCCAAACATTTGGTTGGCAAAGTCATCGCATTAACGAATGAGTGTGCAAGACTAAACAGGAGCTACGTATCTGTACTTCTACGGTGGGTGGGTAGGTATAAAACAGTGGAACGGTTTCGGGGCTGCTGGGCCTTAATCCCGGGGAAACTCGCAATTTTGTTGTAACCGAGAGCAGATTCTAAAATTAACAGTCTGGCTCGGCACAATTCGAAACATTCAGACATTTTACGACGAATGGTCTTATCCTAGACTGGCCTTGCACTGCCTCTTTTTAGGGAGGCTACATTTTGTAAGGCCAGTCACAGTTCTGGTGTTTGATTCCAGTAGCAAGCTCATGTACAGGTATATTGGTGAAAATGTGCCCCTCGAGAGGAGACCAATCACTGAGTAGGTGTTCAGATTATCCAGTAGTTTTATTCACTACGGGTTGAAACAGTGAAATTTAAATAACTACTCTGTAGAAGATGATCCAGACAATTACGAGATTTATGGACTATTCACGATATTTGGTTCCCATATCTTGACCAAATCTCTTTCACCCACAAAGAGTATCAACATCGGACTGAAAAAGCATTTTACTGTGTGCCAAAGACGTTGAGAAACAGGTGAGATGCGGCTGCTCTGCGTACATGCACCTGTACACAGATTACATGTACACAGCACACATCTTCAAGTTGAGATTGACTTACTTACTTTGAAAACAAGCCCAGCAGTTATCCGATTTGCTTCCGAACCCTGAAACAGCACGGATGACGTCAGTCACAGTGCCATCTGTCGCGGAACTACGCATTTTAACAACCATCGCGAAAAGCATATGTAAGCACTTTCTAATAAGTGTGAAGCAGTTACAAATTTTGCCCCCCGAATTTCTGGGATTCCAAAATTATTTAAACCGAAAATGGAATCACACACATTCTAAAATTCAGAGGTTGATGATTGCACCTTGACAGAGATTCGAACCCAAAACCTGCGTTCAGGACCGAGTGTCGATTTATGATCGCTTACTTTGGCGAATTGACTATCACAAATTTAGCGCCCTCCTCGGGGGTGAATTGGGATTTCGCGCCACCTAGCGACGATCACAACCTACACTCACCTTCCCCACGACAAGATATGTGCCACCTAGCGATAAAGCGTCGCGGCCATATATATTGTGGCTAACAATTATAATGTGAATAGAGTTGGCCATTAAATAGAGAGAAAGTTGCACATTGCTCAATTGCTACCGATTACAGCTAATTAACGGACCGAATGAATACATGGGGTAGATTGAACCGGCCTGTGACAGAGCGATATCGAAACAACCTTGTTACTGCGGGCGTTCAAAGGACAGGGGGGGGGGGGTAGGGCGTTAAAGAAGAATAAAATGGTACCACCACCGATTAAGATTAAGTCACGTGTTGGTGGTGGTGGCAGAAGGGTCAGCCACCCGTCAAAGTTAAAGCAGATCGCGCGACCCACTCCTCGATGATGTCCTCGAATTCCACTGTGACACGTGGATGACCGTGACTCCTGATCATGTCGAATCGTAAAAATATCGCCCCCGCACCCTCGTCGATTCCTAATAATCTTTCAAAAGATCAACGAAGGTGGCTGGAAGTGGGGAAAAAAATGTGGATTGGTCGCCCAATTTCTAGATATCAACGCTCCACCCACCCTCAATTACACGCAAAAGGTATGCGACAGTCGCTACAAAAAACGCGATTACATTTCCATAATTAAGTAACGCCTTCACATAAGTAATTCTAAATCTCGTCTGATCTCTTGAAAGAATTAAATGGATTTCGAGGAAATAACGGCTGAATATATCCAAAAATCACATCCCTAACAAACCAAAATTCAGTTCAGTTTTAAAAAAATGAAAAAAACGTCTGTGAACCACCGATATGCCCAGATTGCAGTTAGTTTTTAAAAAAAGGTGGGCGTAATTACACCAGTTATCGCATCCCAATCTGTTATCGGTACATGTCAAGTGTATATGCCATCCGTGGACTATAGTTGCGGTTAGACCCGACCCAATGGACCCCTGTCTAACGATCACACACAAATCTCCATTCAAGCAAGACGCAGGGCGATAATATATGCAGGCGAAGCGGCTAATGTAAATGATGATTAGATTGATCGATGAAATAATTCAGTCTCAATAAACGAACCTCACAACCGCGACACTGGCGGCTGCGGCTTATTAATGACTGACTTCCTAATTTCAAGGTGCCCTTTTTTCTCAATTAAATCAGGATGCTGGAACTATTGCAACCAGTACTTTAAGAAGTGGCTCATTTTCAGATGATCAAAGAAAATGGAAAAGTGTTGTCAGATTTGGGCGAACGAAGAACTTGAAGATGTTACATTTTACAGTGCACCTATCTCAAATTCAGTTAAACTTCCAACACGGAAACTTAAATTCAAATGGCCTCCAGTGCAGGCAAATATATCTTGAAACGCTGACAGATTTCTGACGGTAGATATGAAAAGCCAACACCGAATCCCGTTTGTCCAGATCAAGATAGATAAAACAACAGCAACTGACTGAGGCTTATCGCGCAAACGCATGACACATTGTAGAATGTCATATTGCACAATCGCATGTATCGAGGAAAACCATTTTGCAGTTAAATTAGCTTACACATCCTGTATATAAAATACTATTTTGCAAACGCCAACTCTTTTATGTAATTTCCAGGACTGTCCTGGGCCTGCTTTATCAATCTTATATATATATCTAATATCTCAGTCCAACGCTCAAACTTTTAAGGCACTGCCAATATTGGTGATAGTAGCTTTTTTCATTTATAAGGAAGAGCCTTAAGATCTTCACATCTTCAAAAAGCCAAATTTTGTTCACAAAATTCAGGCATATTTAAGTCAATTTTCCGCAATCGCCCACCCCATGGCTTTAGTGCTTTCTAAAATATATATGATGTGCATTTGTTTAATTCTATTTAATTATTTCAGTTCCGAGCGCCTCTAGCGGAGATCATCAATCACTGGCCAATTGCCGAATTGTGTGCCATCTAGTGTTAAAGTACAACACCTTCGATCTTGCGCTTGGACAAATCTACGAATGACCACTTTTTGCCTCCCACATTTTCAATTCGTGTAGAGCCTTAATTTTCGCATATAGCTCTCCCTGTCACCAAACCAATGACGAATTAAGTGAAACCTTGAACTCAAATTCAAAATAAAAAAAGTGGGTCAACGACATGATGTCTAAGCTGTCTCCTGTGTGCGCTTTGTATGCTGATCGGATAAACAACTCGTAAAACATTGCTCAAGATCGCGCAACTAGAGCCTTCACTTACATGTACCACTGTAAACATAGGTTTTCAGTTGACTGCTGCTGTACATGTACTCGCATTCATATACCTGTATTTGTCACGAGCTGCTGTCAAGGTGGTTACTTATATTATCCGGTGAGTTCGCTGAACAAGTTCCTCGGCCCGATCAATAAACGGTTTAAATGCAATACACGAAGACGACGAGATCAGCTTTAAGGAGCGTGCGCTACTTTTGCTGGTCTTGGAGTACAAGAATAGACTACAGCCGTTGGGAAGAGCAGATAGGTTGCAATAACTTATTGCAACAAAAAATTATAAATCGATTTCACACAATGGTACACTTGGCAGAGCAACAGAAAGTCAATGAATTAATAATAACCAAACGAATACGTTTGTACGTGTATAATGAGCCAAAAATTAAAGTATTTCCAGATAAAAACATGTACGATATGAAAACAATATGTGCACCATTAATTATTTAAAATGTAAAAAGACACGTAATTGCGCATTATTTGTTTAAACAGCTTTCGGAGTAATTTGCAATATTATATGTAACGGTGAATCCAGGAAACCAACATTCCACAGAGTATTAGGGGAGCTAATCCAAAAGTACATGCAATGCTACAAGGGCACTGCACTGTATATGTTGTGCCGCCAATCATATATTTATTTCCTTTTAACGACAAGCATTTCTAATGTTTTGTTTTCTGAATTTCTCTGGCATGATGCATCAATTGCATTCATTTTTCTGAACACTTAAAAAAATTGACTGTATCTTTGCTTTTTCAGATTTCAGCATTCAGTTAATTAAATTAAAAATGTGGCTATTAACATCTATAAAATGTAGTGTTCTTCTTACAAGAGCAACGAAACTTATCTAGATAGAATAGCCACCCTCAAGCACCAGCTGCTCGTTTCTTTCCAAAATAATATTAAATTTAAATTGTGGTGAGCGATTATTTGCAATTTGGTATGCCGAATTCGTTCTTGCTTTCGGGCAGCGAGGACAGCTAACCTTTGGCCAGGCAAATGAACAGCATCAAACCAGTGCGCATGAACGCGAGCATGACACATTAACAGGGCAAAGGCCTGCTGGAGGACAGCTGTACCACATCTGGAGGAAGAGGAGCATTGCACATTGGTCATACGCATGTTTGTGGCAACAACAAGCATCAGCCGGGAATGACTGGGCCAGCAACTAATATCGATAGTCATGGGTAACGCTTAATTTCACATTACTCGCTTCGCTTCTGAAATTAGGTTTTAATGAGGATTTTTTTTCTTGGCATTTAACTGATCGATAGAAAATATGTTCGGGCGCAACATGAACTATTGAAACAACCTTCGCAACAAATATGTGAATGACATCTGTGATGCGTGACGTACCTGACGAACCTGGAACGCCTCTCCCATTTTTTTTCTATTTCTCCAAAGTGGATTTGGAGTTTTAAATTTTCAACGATCTCTCCAGATGTTAGGAATTATAAAATGTACTTCAACGTATATCAGAAAACAAAATATGTTTGAAGGGGGTCAACACAGATCAGATGTCAACCCAAAAATTGCTTCATCTGTGAAACAAAAAAAAAAATGTAATTGTCCAAACCAAAATCGCATCCAACGTAATGGAAATGCAATTTTGTTCGTTGCATAACAATCTGCACTGACCATAACAAGCATGAGCAATCTGAAATGACGTTTTCAGTGAACTTGTAGCAAATATTGATGTGTTTTAAATTTTATTGTTTGACTCATTGTCAAATAGTGGGATCATATGTTTCGTTCCTGAGTACTTACTTGTACCTATCAGGCCAATGGGTTTCGTTGGTCCTTGACCTCAACCGAATCCGCCCTCGGGTCTCGTGAGAGGTTCTGCCTATGAGGTAAATATTGTTATTGCAATTCTACAGAGTGAGTGGGCGGTGTCTATTCCAATTCAAAACCCCGATCAATTCAACTGCATAGGCAAACAAAACAGTCCAGAGAAAAATTGATTCGCCAATGCCACTTCAGTGAAGAAGCCAGTAGGCAGGATTTGCACACAAGAGCCCTTGCAAACAATGCAGTCATATCCTGACTTTGACCGACATTTTAGGCAGCAATTCGCCAGCCCTGGGGACTTGCCAGAGGCGGTGAAAAGATGTTTCCCGTTTTTGCTCACGCCTATTTTTACGCCAAGAGTTTTTCGTTGCCGAGGGAAGGACGATTTCATAAACGCGACGAATACACAAGAATGTCAAGAATGTAGGCCGATCAGAGTCGCATCGGCTAGCGCCACCCGAACACGAGTTATCGTAGCCCAAATAGACTGAACTCACCATACGTGATAAACAACTGTTGTGAATGCAACGCCACCTAGCGAGCGTAACCTCTCTCAAGCAGAGTACTGGAGCAAAAATGTATCTGTGTCGACCAGATTCTGGTCAAGGCAGCTTGGCCTGACATCGAGAGGTTGCCAGACAAAATAATGTCTCGAGAGAAGAATGTCTTGCAAGAGGAAAATTGGGAAACTAACGAAGGAATTAGGCGAACGTTCTACTTACTCAAAAACGATGGAAATTCGTCAATTTGCACGTAATCCACAGAACAAAACTCGACGAAAGCGACCCACACGATAACAACTCGACCACCGAAATATTGCTGATTGCTGAATGATCACTGATGCGCGATAGTAACCGACTTGTATCGATAATGTTTATCGATATGCTATTTATCGGATGTTAGTTCCTTGAGTAATCGGTAGATGGCAGGACTAGTCGATTTCCATTTCAACGCCATCTAGTGTGATCTTCTAGCAACAGTTGGGAAAATTGTGTTTTCATTTAATAAAATTTGACGACACGTGGTCAATCAATAAATGAGATAAAAATTCTATCGCTGCTTATTGCGCGCGAAGAAATAATAGATGATGGGCGTTTTTGTTTCACTATGGTGAACTGCAGGTGGCGCCTCAAACTTCAGTAGCGTCGCATTAGAATAAGCGGAGCTATGCACTGCATGCTCACTTTTAAACTCAAATTAAGATTAAGCACAAGGGAAAAAGTACGGGACAGCCGTATATGGTTATTTTAATCGCTGCCTGTAGTATCCATCACCTGATTGATATGCCTTATTGTTATTCACATTAAGATGAAAAATGTCTTGTTTTGTTAACCCAAATAACGTTGCCATATGTAGCTTCAATGCGAAATTTCTAAAAGCCAACTGATGATCGCAAATGGTGTTGCGTGAAACCGGTACTGTCTACCATGATAATTATTAAGGTGAATTTTTTTTAAAATCTTTTAATTTTCCTCGGGAGATGAGGATGTGGGAAGACTTGGTAAGTCTGAATCGTCATCGTCCGTTGTTCGTCGTCAGTAGCAATGGTTTCTCGGTTAGTTTATCTTTATTGAATAATAGACAACCAAATAAACCAGATAACAGTTCCAACCAAGCACACCATACTACATACTACTCTGTATTATCGGAATAATATTTTCAATATAAAAATAAAATAAAATTGCAATATTAAAAAATATAAAATAATCAAATAGATATTTTTTAAAAAGATTATTTTTCAATTTAAAATTAAGTAACAAATAACAAATGCCTAACGTTTGAAAATTCAAATTTTTTAATATAAAAATTACATGTTGAGGCACCACTACATGATGTTATTATAGCACCTCAAAATTTGAGTTATTCAAAATGCGGAAAAAATGTTCGATCGAATAAATTAAAATACCAGAAGGTAAAAAACAACGATAAAAATATATGGTCCTGATCCAGGGTAACCTATCTGGGTGCTCCCCTGACCACCACCATTCTTTCCCCAAATTCATCTGCGGCGCCAAAAACCGAAACGACGAAATCATCAAGCATAAAACACCCACAATATGAAAGGAATAAATGTTGTCTATTACACATTAAAGCCGTTCCAAATTACAAACGTTATCTTAATGATATTTGGTAATGACTGATTTGACTTTGCATTATTTGCTTTATTTTTTTCCTAGGCTATTATTCATCTGACCCTACGGCTTTTAAAAGATGAACCATCATTGAACAATTTTGAAAAAATCCATTGGGATAACGGTTGCGGTCGGCTTTGATACACACGTCACTGATTGCGAACCCTATATTAAAAAATGGCAGCATTTTCAGGAGACCTGAAAAGTCTTGAATTCGAATAGTAAAATTGAATTTTGTTTCGGAAATTTTAAAACGATACTAAATATGACTTGAACTAACTGCTTCTTTTAAATTTTTTTTAATAATGAAGCATATTTGTCAAGGGGAAGTAAACGTCGCATACAGACACGCGTTTTGACTTAGGGAGAAAATTTTAATTGCTAGCATCAATTAGGACATGGCAGATGGTTAACTATCAGATTGGTCTCTGATTGAGCATCATATTCGCGACATCTCGTTCAGGAACATTGACGACTAGCACAATTAGTAGGCAATTGTTTGGAAAAATCTGTTCATGCCTGAAGTCGATCGTGCTTAATTGGCTGGCTTTGTGAATTTTGCGCCGGGATGTTCAGGAGATCTAGGAAATTCGCTTTAAGTACTTTTTTTTCGCATTTAAGTTTTAACGCTTTAAGTCGCATTTAAGTTTCGCAAGAACTGAATTAAATATTGTTTAAATTTTGCAACTTGTGAATCGTCGAGTCGTGAATTGTAAAATCCAAAGTGAGCCCCCCTTTCGTGGGCCTTGCGGGGTCTTGTGAATTATTATAATTACCCAATGAAACTCATGTTAACCACCTGACTTCATCCATAGTCTTCCAAGTTCTATCGTTTCTCTCGCAGCACAGCTTGAAGCGAACAAGTGATAAACATGCGTTCTGATGTCACGTGTCTCATTACAATTACAATTACAATATCATCTAGTAGAACATAATAGGACCCATTATTTCCAAGTCATCTTTATAGACTAGGCGACTGGAATTTTTACAGCAGCCATGCTCTAACGATTTTTGAAACTTTTTGAAGAAATTTTAAACTACGATATTGCTACAGCATAACGAATTTCCAACTCGGCTTCATAAATCGTATCCACCGAGCAGGAGGTCTTCATAAAAATGAGGGGCCTCACGGTACAAATTATTGTGGCCCTCTGCTACTTGATGAGGTCCAACCTTGCTTTGGCGACAGAAGAACTGGTAAGTTTGTGTATTTCATATAAATAACATCGCTTGAATAATGGAGATGAGCAATATGAATTGTCAATTTGTTTATGTGGATGAAATGTCAGGGGTACGCAAACTCTATTACAGCGACGAAAACGCAACACAATAATTTCAGAAGTTTTTTTATCCGTAAGGATATATTTTAACGAGTTCCAATTTTAACACAATCACAAAAGATGTTTGGCGAAATGCATACCTACAAATTGATCACTTATGAAAAATGGAGCCGTTGCATGGTAATATTAGATTAACACCTACAAATTGAGTTTAACTCTATGTGACTTTTTCCTATTTTTCGAATTATTTGTGATTTTCATTTGAATGGCTATATTTGTCAGAAAAGCATGATTAATATTATCGTACAGACTGTATTATCATTTTCTCCGAAAAGTCGTTATAGCGTAGTGCATTTATTTTCATCTTTATTTTCCAATAAAAAAGTTTTAAGCAAATGTCTTGTGACATTAAATTGACATTAGCGTTTTAAATTAGTTTTTTGAACGTTGTGAACCTATTAATAAATATTTTGTAAGAGATTCTTTTTTTTAAAAGAAGTTTCCCATTTAAATTGTGGATAAGATCCAGCCATTGGCTAAGTTAGCCTAGTTAGTTAGCGATGCATTTCCTCATTACATTCAAGGATATTGAGAGCAGCTGTGGAACTAGATTGCAAAATATCGTCATTGACTTTGTGACTAATTCAGATTTGCAACACTAAAGCTCTACTAACCCAAAGTTACACTAACTACAACCTTTGAAGCAGCAAATCAAGAAACAAAATAAAAATTAAATCGAAATGCTTTCCATTTGCAAATCGTCAAAAGCGAATAATGACCACAGGAATTGGCGCTAAAAAAAATTCTGGAATCATGTCGAACAGATTGGCAATAACACTTGACAATTAATTTATTTCCGTTTCAGGGAAATGACCATCATAAAGGTATGTAGAGACGCAAAACGATTTCTTTTGTACCGATCCAAGCTAATCCACGTAAGATTTACTTACGTAAACTTTACTTCACTTGATTTAACAAATACGTACAGCTATGAATTACAACTGACCAAATTTATGATTCGATCAATAGAACGTCAAAAATGTATTACCTCTATGCAAATTGTAAAATTTCAATGTGGTGACGTTTAGTAATTTTCTTTGTTCGGAACAAATTGTCTAGGAAATCCAGCACACGATTCCAAAAGACTATCAGGAGGTGATCAGGTCAGATCCATGCGAGATCATCAGCAAGTCGGAACCGAAAGCGATAATCACGATGGATCAAATAGAAATCTCCAGGCCATATCCGGAAAGAGCGGTCAGAGCAACGGCCAAGTCAATGACACAGGCAAAGTTCAGTTCATGGTGGTGTTTGTGATTGGAACAGAGAAGGACGCTGGAACCAAAAGTCCATTGTACATGACGCTAATCGATCAATTTGGAATAGAGTCCTCCACCATGAAATTTGTGGGCAAAACAGGATTTTTACGTGGGTCCTCCGAGGCGTTTGCCTTCGAGCTTCCTGCAGGATTTGGCCTCATCAAACTCATCAAGCTGGACCTGGATCCAAAGATCAATAACTCGCCGGATACTTGCAAGTTGGACAACGTGGTCTTTATCAACAAACGCACTAAGCACATGCAAATGCAACATGTTGACTCCTACATATCGTCCACACAGGAGAATGTGTTTTCTCTGGGGCCATCTTTGCCAATCGCTGACAGTGACCAGCAGCCTGTTGAATTGATGGCCGAAGGAAACTTCGCCGTGACGGAATTGAATCACAAAGTCAACCATGACGTCAGACTCGTGAAATTGGCGAAAAAGCAGAAAGAAACAAAGAGAAGAAAAGATGGCAGACTATACATTGTGACTTTTGAAACTGGAACTGCTTTTGGTGGTGGACTGCAGAACCCTATTTACTTCCTTGTTTTTAATGACAAAGGAGGAGAATCTCGAACGGCGCGTTTCACAAGTAAGACGGGATTTTTTCCGGGATCCAAAAACACATTTCAGTTCATTGTCCCGCGAGCTTTTGGCGTCATCAAGGGTTTCAAACTGTCCGTGGACGGAAGCGGCAAGAAAGACAATTGGATGTTGCGGAGTGTCGACATCATGAATCTGAAATCAAATAGGAGGCAGCATCTACTGGTCAACCAGTACGTCACCAAGGCACCTGCCTCGTTTCTATTAAGCTCGTCGGAGAATGACGTCACCGTACCATCGAAACAGGCGACAAACAAACACCTAACCGTGTCTTTTACGACAGGGAAGAAAGCCGGCAGTGGCGGCCATTTTGCTGTCCAATTGATGTTGACTGATGAAAATGGCCGAGAGGTGCAATTACCGATTATAAATCCGACTGGTGGTTTTTCGGCAGGCTCGACAATTACTATTCCATTTCAAGTTCCCGACAACTTAAAAAAAATACAGCAACTGAGTCTAAAAATTAATGGCAAAAATGTCGAATGGAACTTGGAACGAATTGTAATCACTACTGAATTGACCCATCACAATCAAATAATCAGAATTAACAAGATCCTGGACTCGGCAATAGAACATGTCTTCAAGACCGTCCAGACTAAATTAGAAAGACGAGATGACAATAATCACACAATCACTTTTACCACCACCGATCATTCAAGATTTACTGGCTCAGGAAGCATCCAAATTTATGACGCGGCCGGTCACGTCTCAAAATTAATCAACTTTAGCAAAGAGGGTGGATTCCTGTCAGACCACTCACAAACATTTCCGTTCCAAGTGCCCACCAATTTCGGAAGAATTAGTCTGCTAAAAATTGTTATTTCAAATAAGGGCGCGTCAAAGAACCTGAACAAACTGTCGAGCATTCGACTCGTGAACTGGCCAAGCAGAACGACGCAGACGATTTCCATTGATCAAGTTCTGGTACCCCTGAAACTCTACATCTTCAGTGTACCCGCTGAAATTCAGGGAAATATGTGTAACACTGATATTGCTAATCCGGACGGTGACGTTTACCGTGTCTGGTTAACAGCTGGTGATAATGAGGATGCCGGAACGACGAGCGTGATTCGTCTGACAGTTTTTGATGGACATAATCTGTCGGTTTCTGTCGTCATGCCAGGGATAGGAAAAAGTCAATCTCGCGAATTTGACGTCAAAGTTCCGAGTGAATTCACGACAATCTCTAGAATAAAAATCGACATGAGGGGGAGCGACAACTTCAGGCTCAAATCGATTAAGATTGTCAACAAGAAATCAGGACACACACAATATCAACTCCTCGATGCGAACATATTGCTTCGTGGAAATAATAGTTTAAATATAAACTTACCAAATTGCGAATCACAACGAATAATCCACACCACGACAGTTCCAATAAGAACTACAGATACATTGGCGATGCAGAGGTCTACACCTTTATCGTTAAACCCTAGAACATTGAAAACTACAAAATCCGTTGATATAATTATTCCAACAACCCCGACATACCCAGTCCGACAATCAACCACGCCCACACCTCCAACGCACCAAACAATCGTACCCCACACCAGTAGAATAGAAATGGCAACCACTAAGTTCAGTGCACCCTTGGCAACAACAACACCAAAACCACAAAGAAATGCCCCAATCAAGCCCCAACCACCAAGACCGATCCCATTATCAAACGATCCCAAATTGCCAACTGATACTTGCAATAAACATGCCAAAAAAGAAAATGGCCGCCGTTACCTTGTATCCATAATTACGGGCAACCAAATTAGAAATGAAACCAGGGCTACTGTATTTTATCTGTCCCTCTTCGATGTTAATGGTAAACAGAAGACATACAGACTGTATAAAATATTTAGAGAGTTTCATTCGTACACGTATGACATTAAAGTTCCTGAAGGATTTGGAAAAATTGTAAAATTTAAAATCCGAGTCGAAAATAATGCACTCACATCTTGGAATCTGCAGGCGATCCGATTTGTCAATATCCAATCTGGCTTTGAGCAATTCAAAATATTTAACCAAGATATTAATTCACAGGATCACAAAGATTACACGTTTTCCATCGATAACTACACTTGCATGTCTACTTTGGAATATCTAAAAAACCAGCCTGCAACTACGAAAACTGAACTTGGGGGCAAATCGAAAAACGATTGTAATACAAATATTAAAAGGAAAAATGGCCGTCGCTACACCGTTTCCATCACTATCAAAAACGGAATGACCAATGAAGTAAAACCGTCCAAAGTCCACCTTACTCTATACGATAATAGAAACAAGAAACGTAGGTTCAACCTGTTCAGATTATTCCGTAGACATCATCCCTACTCGTATGGCATCAAGGTGCCCAAGCATTTCGGAGAAATTGTAAAATTTAAAATCACAATCGACAAGACGTTACCCGGACCCTGGACGTTGCAGACCATCAGATTTGTCAATTTAAAATCCGGGTTCGAACAGTTTAAAATAATAAACCAAGACATAAATCCGGCGGTTCGCCACGCTTACACATTCTCTATTCCTCATTCCACATGCATGCCAAAAAATCCTACCACACCACCTCTACCAACTTCATCAACAGGAACACCATCTGCCATCAATCAACCAGTCAATCATCAATCAGCAGACATCAATCAACCGACGACCCCTCCTGCAAGATTGGTACGACGTGACGAAGACGATGATGTCACGTACGAGGCTAAGTTCATGAACAGTCAGAATCCACGAGGCCATCATGCTCGATTCGAAGGCAACATCCATCTCGTTCTCTACAACAAGAAAAACGAAAGCCGAAGTTTCAACTTTGACACCACGTCTATCCCATTCCACATGAACATTCTTGTTCCACCCAGTTACGGTCCAATAGTAAATGCGTCTGTTGACGCCAAGAGCATCAACAAGGACGAATCTTCACCGATAGACAAACTAATCCTAGTCAACCAGGAACGCAAAACGAAGCAGACGTTTGACTTTAATAAATCAGGGAATCGTAAACCAGTATCGAGTCCAACAAAGTATCAGGTTCACGTAGTGACGGCCAACGAGACGGGGGCTGGTACCAACGATTCCATCTTCCTGACTGTGTACGGTGACAATACCGTCATCAAGAGGAAGGAGCTATCTATTGAGGGAGGATTTCAGCCTGGATCCGACGTGTCCTTTGATTTGGAGACGCCGGCCAACTTTGGTCGTATTCACAACGTGCTGCTCGAACAGAACGATGAGACTGGCTTCAAGTTGGACAGCATCCAGTTCGTCGATGTAAATCACAATCTTGTGCGGATCTTTAAGAACAACAAGGGGAAGTTCTTGCCCGACACCAAAGGGTCCGATACAGCCGCCGCGAACGAATAAATTCGTTTCACATATTCGAAATTAACAAGATTAAATGAAAAGATTTTCTTTAATTTATCAGTTTTATTCGATTTATAGAAAACAGAAAACATGGTCGATTGACAGAGCCATAGGATTTTACAAGGAATGACAAAGTAAAAAATAATTATAAGTGTTTTTCAAAACGCCTTTCTGGAAACAGAATCAAGCGCCATTTCGGTATCCAACAAAAAAAAAATTTTTTTTGTAACCAATTAAATGGAACGAAATTTCATCTCTACGCTCTTAAATTATTTTTCACCATCTAAATAGGTTTTCTCTAACTCTTGCTTCCTAGATAATCGACAGATGATGTTTCGTTAACGTGCCTTGTAATTCGACGATTCATTGATATTAATAAACAATCGAATTTTAAATGGTGATGCTCCTCTTTCACTGTTAATTATGTGCGCAATTATATACGTAGACAAGAATGTTGCCCGGCTTTGCCTGGGTTTACAGTAACCACCAATGAAATAAAAAATCAATTGTTTAAATTTAAATTATTCCGGTAATAGTATGTGGTATGGTGTGCTTAGTTGGAACTGTTATCTGGTTTACTTGGTTGGAACTGTTATCTGGTTTACTTGGTTGGAACTGTTATCTGGTTTACTTGGTTGGAACTGTTAACTGGTTTACTTGGTTGTCTCGTGAAATCGACGACGTCATGCTTTTGATGTGCATAAAGACGCCATTTTTTAAGTTTGAAGCGAAAGGGAGATTATCCAAGATTTGGCAAGGGTTATTTTAATATTAAATGTTGAAAATCGAGATCTGAAATTCCGTCGCTACCGAATTATGATGGTTTACTAACTGTATGTTAATGTTTATGCAATTTCATTGAGCCGTTCGTGAGTTAAGTCTCCGGACATGAAAGTCAAAATCTCTGTTTTATAATATAGGATTACACGACAAATGATCTTTCTTCAATTACATATGCGTGACCTCTGCCTATGTACATGTAAACGAACAGTTGCATATACAATACTTGTATATTAATGTTCAGCCGGCTTTTATCCTCACAATTTACTATATTGAAACACGTGGCTTAATAGTGCATGTGTGTGAGTGGTGTAACATGTCTTAATAATAGTTTTGTTATTAAAAAAGTACGAGCATATTATGCTCGAACGTTTCGTTATTTCGTTATTGTTTTACAAAATACCGTGAGAGATTGACTCGCTCGAAGCGCAGGTGTTGCTGCCCCCAATTGTAACATTGGTTAGCAATCACAGACAGCGCTTATCAGGCCGCTGCCAGAAACGAAATGACGTCATAAATGATTTGCTTCTGATCCATTAAGGGAAAGGATATATCACCACGAAATTTCGTTGGGCTAGTTCATTTTTATCAGGATAATAAATATTACTATACTTCACCAGGTCATTGGCGTAACTTGAAACGTTTACAAAAATAAAAATAAATCCAAATCAACTAGATTACACATAGAGAGAGTCGTCGCTGATCGGCTGATTGACATCTACTGTCAACTTAATCGCTCTTGCCACACCTTACGTAAGTTAAGTATAGAAAATTCGTACACAAATTCGGCATGCGCTTCCAGTCTAATCTACCAATTTCGTGTGTTTGAGTAAATGGCTGACTTGTTCAAGTGATAAGAAAACAAAAAATAGTTCGCCATCTGGCCATTACAAGTGTTCGGTAAATATTTTGTTTTTTTTGGAAATAGACAAACACGCCTTAGATGCATATCACACCACCCAAAGTAATTGCTTCGAATCATGTATTTGTGGAAAGGTGATTGATCGGGAGGATTCATTTTCAAAATAATGTGACACAATCTCAAACAAGACATGTAAATATTATTTTGAGAATTTATATAAATAGATGAATGTAAACCGAATAATTTTTCAATTTTCAATTCCAGAAGCAATTCGCAGATCGGTCAATTGCTGAGTGAGAAATAGTAGTAGGTGCTAAAGTGTCACTACTCTGTAGAATGTTTGTCAAAAATTCGGTTCGAATTTCACTACGAAGAAAAAAGTACAATATAATAATGTTTTTATTCGGTATATAATAAAAAAGGGAATGAGTCATAAATGTCAACAGCGTAATTTCATTGATGCGGGGAACATTTAAAATGAATACAAGTGTTTAGCAACATTATTATCAGAAAGCGAGAGTAGTAATATCGAAAACATGCACAAATTAATAGACAGCACCCGCCTTTCCCAAGCTTGAACTAATTCATTTCGCATTCAATACCGTTTCCGATATTTTATCTCTTGAGGGCCCTGATAAAAAAGAACCACATCGATGATCTTGCATGCGGTAAAATAAATCGCAGGTTTTGTTTTTGCGTGGGCATTTCATATTCTTTTTTTGTTGGCCAAGACAAGAACACCCGAAGTGTCCAGAATGAGAACGTGAAATCACGACTGACTGAACATGTCTAGCTGGCCCCAGGCTACTCGAGATGACCCAGAAGCGGATTTGATGCCACCGGATATGGAAATGGGTCCGCCAATCACGACAACTGTTCCACCAGACGCGGAAATATTTATACCGAAAACGAATGGAGTGATCAAGCGGACGAGTGCAGAGATGGTGGCCGGGTCCCCCCAGGTGGACGGCATCTCACCTGCTGACCCGGAAGTGGGAGACGACGGCGACTCGGCCACTGGGCTGTGGGTGCACCTGCGCGGTGTGGCCCACATCTGGCGTTTTAGTGGGGCCTTGCCGCTTGAGGGCCTCGGCAGTAATTGCAGCCACGGTTTGCGATTCCGTTGGCGTTGCTGGAGCACGGTCTACACATTGATACTGCGGGTGTTGGGAACACTAGTGGAGGCCTACATCTATTTCGAACTGGTGCGACTGCGGCAGGCCATGGGATTGTCGCGGCTCGATCTCTATTTTCATGTTTTGCGATCGGGACTGATTCTTCTGCTTGTGCTCGTCCTGAATGCGGTGCTCCTGATCAGAATTCGGCGATTCCCGCCACTAATGCGGCATTGGGCACGAACAGATAGGACGCTCTGCTCGCTGGAAGGAAAACGCGGGGCGCGAGTGAGGCGCCTCTCGTGGCTGGTGGGCGGCATCATGTTTGTGACGACGACAATCATAAATGGCCTGCTCACGTTCCGAGTGACGCAGATCGCATTTGGACCGCCGGTCAGTTGGGGTGTCCGCGCCTACGCCGTCTTCTTCACCACGCTGGTCTCCGGATTCTTCTACATGCGAGTGCTCTACATCGACATCGAGTTCACCTTCATCTTTGCGCGCGCCCTGCAGGCAGGATTCCGGAAGGTACGCGAGAATCTGAAGGAGCGATTCCAGCGCCCCACCTCGGCCAACGGCGAACCGTTTGGTAAGTATGAAATTACGGTACCCAGCATTTTATCTTAAAGAAGTTACGTGAAATGTGTCAAGAGAATAAGATTACACTCTCTAATCCTTACACCACCTATACTCGGTTTTCTAAAAAAAATAACATTTTCTTTTAACGGAAAAGTAGTTTCTTATCATGAGAGATTTTGTTAGGACGTCTGGATGATATTAATAGGAAAGGTGAATTCGGAACAGGCCGAATGAAGACGACGAAGTGGCGAACTCGCTTTTATAATAACATTTTAAATTAGAACTGGTAATTGCGAAAAATATAGAGTTTCGTGCAGACCGGGAGTTAAAATAATAGTAAAATATTATTATAAAAGCGAGTTCGCCACTTCGTCGTCTTCATTCGGCCTGTTCCGATTTCACCTTTCCTATTAGTTAGTTTCTTATCATTTCTCATCTGTACCCCGGCTTTTAGCTTCTCCGCATTACTTTGGTGCTCACGTGGTTTTGTTGCGATATGGGAGGGGTAAGCCAACCTACACGGGGCAGCAAATTAAGACGTTGCCTGCTCATAATTCCATTGCTTAAATGAGAGAATAACTCAAATTTAAAAAATAAATTTCGGAGTTTCAACTTATCACAAATTAAACCTTTTCTTTATACACTTTAAACAAATCTGAACTTCTAACAATTAATACTCTACTGTAAAAAAAAGAATTATGAAGGGGGATTGTAATGCTGATATCGGGGAAATTACGTGCCCAGCTCCTAACAGAAGTAGAAGGGGCCACACTAAAATGGTGAACGAGCTTCAATGTACATCTGCGCCATATTTTAACTCCTATTTCCCTAGAGTGTGTAGACCAATGGCCTGACAGAGCCTCAAATCCAGAGCCTTTTAAAATAAATCCATTCTGTCACCAACTGGTTTTTTAACCCCCGCCATAGGCCCCTCTCTCGGGGTTTCTTGCGGGTAAAATTTATAATTGTAACTTTTTCCAACCAGTTACATGAACATTGTGCCTAAGTGCAAACAAAGTGCCTCAGCAGTGAGAGGGGTACAGGAACTCCTCTTGTGGTATACACTTCAGTGAATACTGTATTAAAAAAAACCATTGCTGCAGGGTGTACTCAAGAGTGCAATGTTCGAAAAATGGTTCATGTGTTTTTTCCTCTCCTTCAATTCACATGTCGCTTGGTGGTGACAAACCAGAGCCCTTGGTAGAGACAAGTCGTCTCGAATACATGTCCGTTTGCTCGCTGGTGGCCGAAGTGGACCAGTTGTGCTCGGCCAGTGCGCTGACTACCGTCTGCATCCTCTTTGCCTGCGTCTACGCTAACGTTTACAACTGCATCGTGGAGGTGCGCAGTGGCCGACTCGACTTTGCCTTGCTGACCAACTTCCTGTTTGCAGCGGCCGCTATGTTAGGCCTCATGGTCATGTTCTTCGAAGGGAGTCGCATCCGCACCGAGGTATGCATTTTTTCATTTTTTTCATTCTACTCTGGTAAACCTGACTTCGCCGTATTCGATGTTCTTTCACTATTGGAGTCCTATTCCTCAATTCTTCGTGGTCGGAGGGCTGTAATCGCCGGGGTCGAACTGGAACCGTTGCATCATAAGTCTGTCTTTCAACTAAATGGACTGTGACGAATCGTGCAATATTTTATCGCTTGACCACAAACAGTACTGACAATATCAACAAGTGCAATTTCAAAATGAAGTGGGGTTTAGCCCTTAATGAGTTTCGAGCAGATGGACATTTTGGAATGGGTTTGTGGCGATGATTTTGGTTAACCTCTAGTTAAATAATCTATCTATCTAAATAATAACGTTTCCTGATTATTCACTCTAGGCGAGAAAAATAATCTTGTTTCTTCAAAAAGCCAAGTTCTCTCACTTGTGCATTCGAGACCAAATGCAGGTAAATTAATATTGATATTTGTATGTTGGTATTCCTTGTTTAACAGTGGCTTACATATTTTGAAAAATCTCATTTGCGCAATTATGAATGTAATTCGTCGTAGCTGATAAATTTTTCTTATCGTCAGTTAAACAAACAAAATAATTGACTAAATGCTTCACTATTTCTTAGCTTCAATTCTGGGTATCATCTTGCACACAATCATTGCCTTGTCTCACCGCTTGGGGACTATTTCCGCTTACAAGAGAGGCTGCTATAACGGTAAACCTTTTTATGAATTCCCGCTCAAATGATTCAAGTATTCTAACGTAAATAAATAGTAGACTTTTAATTTCTAAAAAAACCAATTCGTGTTCAATTTATCCTATTCAAGATAATAGGCGTGGTGGCCACGTACGTAACCATACTAGTTCAAGTACAGTCACCCAAAGTATCGGTTTAACGGTTAATCAAGATGGCCGCCACTTACATGCCCTATCCAGAACTCACAGCGATAGAAACAATAAACACTTTTGATAAAGGATACTGAAGAAATGCTAATTGGACCATCAGCCATCAACATTCAAGACAGGAGGGCAGATCCTCAAAGGCCCAGAGTGAGCTCCAGACTACTCTAGACTACTCAAGCGACTCCCACCTAGATGTTTTAAAACTTGTAATACAAGGTTAATCTGATCTATAAATGTATGATTCATTTCTTCTAATTGATCTCTAGTTAGACTACAGAGTTTTATTCGGTTATATGATTTGTTTCACTTTACTATTTTAAAACAACCAATGCCTATTATATACTTGTAATGACACTTTTTATGGACGTGTATATTATTAAAAACGAACAAGTACTAGAAATAACACTCATACAATAAAGAGAAGAAGCTTCTCAACAATATCCATATTTCCGACCAACTCCTTCAAGCTGTTAAAAATATTCTATTCGAAACAAATAATGGCCCCTGCACAAATTAATTTCAATATTTAATTGAATCGGGTATTAAATTTCAGACTCAAAAACATGTTTTAATTCCAATTATATTTTCATTTCTAAACTACAATTACAAGACAGAACATTTCAAAGCATGTGACAAAAATATCATGAGGTTATATTTGCCATACATAGTGCATATATTAAAAGGTCATTGCCACAGTAAATGTGCCAGAACACGAAAGTGAAAATTCTTGCAAGTCACCTGTTTATTTGCTCATTAAGTGCAAGCTTGATATTACTTTCAATTGAATAAAATACGAAGTTGGTGCTGTATTCGTGCTAGACAAGAATTCTTAAATATATATACGAGTACACCAAGTATTTGTGATTTAAATTGTAGTCGCGAGTTGCGAGTTGAGTTCATTTAATTAATATCCTAGGAGAACATCACATGTAGACAGGAGATGAAAATTAAATAAATTCGTACTTCTATAAAAACGTGAATGTTTTGAAATATGGGAATCTAGTTCATGGTCCCATGTTGTAAATACAAGTAGATTATCACGGTTAAAAAAAACAAGGCTGGGACTGGGTTGGCCAAGTAAATATTATCATGTGCTTATCTGTGGATATCTTAAATTTTAAAATACTTGCGAATTTATTTTCAAAAAGAAGTCAACAAATACGTCCTGCATATTTATTACTTTTTGAACTGGACCATAACCAATACCTATACAGAAAGGAGAAAAATATCTTGTCCTTAACCAACACAAATATATAAATATTGAATCAATTTTTAACGTATTGTAAATAGATCTAAGCAAATAGATTTACTTACATAGGTGGCGACAATACCGAGTATCTGAAAGAACGAAAATAAAAGCCTTAATTCTTGTACCAGCTAAAATAATATTGCTAAAATCACAAGTAAAATTCCTCTATCAAATATAAATTACCCATGCCAATTACATTAGGCAATACAAAAATCCAAGTATCAATAACATTTTATTATCATGTACCTGAACAAGAAGACCATGATTGATGTCCGCAAAATCCGAGGCAGTCATAGTGATTGGGCAACTGGTCATCTTACTCTCAAGTAAGCGAAGCTACAGTAAACAATGTAATGCTTGTAATTCCTAGTTTTCAACTGGAGTCAGTCCTCCAGTGGCATGTTCTCATCTGAATTATTTTCAACTCCATGTATCTTGCTTTCACTCATTTGAAATAACTAGTTTAAGTATGTCACCCTTCTTTTTAGCAGAGCAAAAAGAGGTAATCACCTTTACAATTAAAATAAACAAGAACCCAAGCTTACTTGGAATCTGCATTCGGGAGACACGGACGTCAGTGGAGCTCCGTACATGTGTTTCAGACCGCTGCTCGCCTACAAGACAAAATAATTATCAATAAGCATGTCAAACACCTTGTGGAATAGATATGGAGCAAGGGATTGCTATTCAAACACTAAGAAAAACTCTTAGAAAATTTTGGTCAGGCCATACGACAAATTGGGGGCGACACCTTGTACACAGAAATGGCTCATAAACTGTGACAGAATTAATCGTCTTATAATTGATTTGATTTTCATCACCATGACTATTTAAGTTGTCTCATAGCTAGCTTGTTTGTTTCGATTTGTAGCGTGCACTCACCTCCTGGCCGACACTAGTGGCGCTTATGCAGTGCCAGGCGGTGGTCACAGCCCTCAGGGAACACAAGACGAGTAGGGGACAAAACTCTTCCAGTAGGGGGACCTTGGCGTCTGTCAAGGAATTGACGGCCGTGTAGAGAAAGTAGCACATGCACACTGCGTCTGTGAGAAAGGCGACCACCAGCAGGGGCGACATGAGAGAGTTCATGTCCAACAGGAGTTGACGGATGTGCTCGTGACGAATCCTCAAGTGAGCCACAATCATTTCCCCGTCGTCCACCTCGCTCTCGCTTACGTGGTTACTGGTCATGCTTGCCGCCTCAATGTCGACGCTCAACTCCTTGTAGGCCAGAGTGAGGGCCTTCTGGAAGAACACGGCGATCAAGTGGACATAACAGAAGGCGAACGACTCGTAAACCAGAACGCAAAATCTGAGGATGACCAGAGTGAGAGGAAAGTTGTTCCACAGCTTGTTTTTCAATATGTCAGCGACGGTGTAGGTCGATGTCACGGTGATGGTCACCGCCATGAGGATCCAGGCCAGCCGGCCCAAAGCGTGGACGCTCTTGCCGGACAGGAGGGGTTGCTCCTCCCATTGGCGAAAGTGGCGCACCAGGGCGGGCGCTTTCAACCAGAAATGGATGACGGTACCAATGGTGAGTAAACGGGACAGTGTTCCGTGCAGGACACCGGAGGCGTAATTGATAGAAGCGGGTTGTTTGATGCTCGGATCGTAGGTGGATCTCACGGACAGGGCCAGCTCGGTGAACATGAGGGCGAGTATGGCCACAGGGATGAGAAGGCGAAAGAGGATGCTCCAGATCTGGAGGTCCTGGGCCGAATCGTTGCCCATGCCGCCGATGGGCATAAGACCCATGAATTGGGCGGCGATGCTCAATGGTCTTACCATTCGGAGGACAGGATTGGTCAGTACGGAGTGCTTCTGGGGTGGCAGTGACGGCGATGGGAGACCTTTGATGAGGTCTGTCTTACTGGTGCTCAGTATAACGCCGCTGTTTTCGAAATACATTTCGTATGACTTTTCGCTTCCTTGATGGACGATGTCAATATTTTAAGAACCTTATACACTGCCAGTATTTTGATTCAACCGTAATAGTTTGTATATGAAATATATTTTCTACCAATTGAGCCTTCTTCTTTGATTTGATGTTAATCTTATTTTCTCTTAAAGAGTCCTTCTGTTTGATTTGATGTTAATCTTATTCTTTCTTAAAGAGTCCTTCTGTTTGATTTGATGTTAATCTTATTTTCTCTTAAATAGTCCTTCTGTTTGATTTGATGTTAATCTTATTTTCTCTTAAAGAGTCCTTCTGTTTGATTTGATGTTAATCTTATTTTCTCTTAAAGAGTCCTTCTCTTTGATTAGCTATTATTTCTTTGAATTAAACTTCTCTTTTTCCTTTAAAATATTATCCAAAAATATTTGAAGTTCATCAGATTGCAGATCGCAGTAACTGTCGATGTTTGTAGCGAGAAATTAGTCGAGCAACTGCGGCCAAGACGTGCCTGCTCTGGGAATCCTATGACAACGTCTGCAGTGTAGCGAGAAGGGATAATTACCAATTTGACCTAACTCTGTAGGCGGATCGCAGTAATATGAACGGTGCGGAGAACATGAAGGTCTTCCTTTTTCCAATTGTTGGGGCGGAGCATTTTGTTGTGGCACCATCAAAGGGTACATAGATGACCGTTTAAATTATGGACCCATGCGTTGAAGAATTTACAATGAAGTAAGGATCCAACTCTATACTAATGATATTGCCTGTTTTTGTGAAGACAAACCTTTCTTGAAGCAATTGAAATCTTGATAGTCTTCGTAAAATAATTCGTTTTATATTCTGAACTACGAAATACGTCAGCAAGCAACATCATTTTGTGTAATTTATTTCTGAGCGGTGTTTCAAAAATTTAAAATCCATTTTTCCACAAGAGTAGAAGACATAGGACGACGCTGAGTATTTCTAGAAATTTTACTTGCACATGTAGATTTTAAAAAAATCAAATATCGAGCTAGAAGTATTTGTACTATATGTAATTTTGTAGCGACACTAAAAGTTATTTCGAAAAACTTTTCCTTGAATTCAATTTTAATTTTGTGGCTAATGTATACGTGAGTTCTATTCAAGGGTCAGAAGTCTGCGTCAAGCTATTATAGGAATTATAGGAATATAGAGGCTAGACATACTATTAACGCAACATTTAAATGGTCTAACGAAAACAATGGTGGTCTGTATTGAGCGAAAAACATGAGGACGACATTTCTCCTGGACCTTGACATTTGCCCTGCCAAAAGTAGCGGCTATAATATTGGATAAATTAAATATAGTTTTATAGTAAGTTGGGCGTCGTGCGGGAACATCGGTTAAGCACGTTGCAAGGTCACGGATGATGAACTTCCAATGATAAACCATGTTCTGGGAGTGCGACTCATTTGGAAATTGAAATAATTGTTCGATAATTATTATGACTAATCAATTGAGCACATGCTTGTTTGGTTCAAAATTGCGTAACCTTATCCTTTGAGGCGGTGAAACTTATGGTGGTGTAACTCTGCTTTTTTTTCGAATTGAGAAACAAGAGTAATCCAATAGTTATCCTCTATTGGCACTTTTAAAAGCTTGTGGCTTACGCTACATTTTCTTTTGATAGTTTCCCATGCCAAATAAAAGAGGTACACCACTCTTGGTTTCACCGCCTAATTTATTGTATTAGCGAGGTGTGCTTTGCGGTACAATATCAAGGGGGAGCTTTTTACTAGTTTCAAACCAGCATTTGCCTCTAAATTAATTACAGAATTCTGCCAGCATTGATGGTCGCTATTGAACAAGAGCCAAAAGCGTTACCCTGCAAAATCCATGTCACCAAATTTATTCCAAAAAATTACGGTGATATGGTCATTTCATAACAAATAATCAAGATCAAAACAATTTCAGGACTAGCTTCCTAGGTCAGACGCCATTCTCAGCCAACGAACCAAACGAAACGAAAACAACCTTAACCTATAATTAGACATTTTCGGGCATTCTCATAATTACATTAAGAAAAAATTAATTTTTTTTAGAGAGAGATGAATCTCTCGCATGTGGTCATGCCAAGTTTCAAGTCTGCACCACATGCAGACGCCTGTTATTATAAATTATTCTTAACTACAATAAATTAAGGACGATGTCTTAAGGACAATGAAAGCTAGATAGATATAGCAGTGTAATCCGACAGTTACAGTAATGGTGGAT
>JAQGBY010000921.1:0-34824 GCA_034698785.1 Mycogona germanica
CGGTAAATTTAAACAATTAATTTTTTATTTCATTGGTGGTTACTGTAACCCCAGGCAAAGCTGGGAACCCCTCTTGTAGTATATAAAATATAGCAAACAAAATTAATATATTTATTTATTGTTGGGATTAAGGGAATATGGATCAATGAAATCGTAATTTCAACATTGGAAATAAACCTCCAGAAGAGTTGCTGGAAAACACTACCAATGATAGAACAAATACGGGTCAGAAACCGTGGAAAATTCAAATCTTATGTTTTTTGATAAATACAAATAATCATTTGAAAACAAATGAAAATAAATGATTGACTCGCTAGGGGAATATAAGGAAACATATCTTCCGTATACAAGTCGTAAATCCCCCGAAGGCGGGATTAGGGGTTCGACAATAAAATTTACTATTCGCCGGCCGTCCACATTTCGCCACCTGTCGGGTTGTTCGGAAATTACGTCCACACATTGACGTGTGTTTCAGCTGCGCCCCTACGTTTATACGTATTAATTTCGAGATAATTTTTATTGTCCCGCGTTGGTACGCTTCGTCCCGGTTCAAGAGTTCTAGTGAAAAAGCAGCTAGCAAGAGAGAGAGAGAAGACGACGCGCCGCTGTTCCCTGGAGCCTCCTGGAGTGGAAAACGAGCGTCGCAAAATCTGGGGTCCCGGCCGCCAAACGCGAGCAAATTACAACCTTTCTCGCGAAATAACTCAGATTTTATAACGGAACATCTGGTTCACGCAAGATTTAGCAAGTTAAACTAGCATGGGAGCATGGGATGTGTGTGCCGGAGGGGGGCGAGTGGGAGGAGGCGGAAGGGGAGCGGAGAGAACCAGAGTTGTCGAAGCGAACAAATAGAGCTGCACCAAAACTTAAATTCGTCAACGAGGAACAACCATCCTCATTTCCTCCAGGAAACATCATCACCTTGAAGACTGCAACGTAAACGCAAACGTATCGCCGTAAGTGACGTCACTTCCATTGCCACCTGCTTTGGGAGCTGCGCTTGATCACCAATAGACGATTCACGATCGATTAAAATGTTTAATGATGGTGAAAAAAATAATCAGACAATCTTACGTCCGATAGTTCACGGTAACTAGCTGTTCTATCTAGCTGACCTCACCATGTCCCTGGCAATTTTCTATTTTGGACAATAATTCTAAGCGCCCAAAATTTGAAGTAAGCCTGACAGGACCCGGCCATTACAGAACTGCTACTCAAAGATTCGAACAAATGGATATTGTAATTCAGACAATAAAATCATCCATTAATTTTACTTCAACGTGCCTAAAGAATTGCAAGTGCCATTAACACACGTTTTGACTTGTACCGTGTCATTACGTTTCAAAAAGAAGAAAAAAACGCATACCAGCTTTTCTATCATAACGATAAAAGAAATTGGAATTTTTGCTAAGAATAACATATATATTTTGCCTGGAAGGTCTTGCAGAAATCGTGCCCATAATCCATGGAGGGCCTTTGTGAAGATGGAAATACCAGCGTGATGTTCATTGTGCGAAGTTATATAGGTGTTGATGATAATGATGATTACAGATGTATGATGGTGGTGGGTTTTGGTTTACGACAGCAGAACAACATTCTAACTAGTTTGTGACCGCGAACTCATTATGGAGTACAAAAAATAGTTTGCTATATATCATGAAGCAAAAATAGAAAAAATGTACAATTCACACGATAACACAGTCGCTGTCAGACATGTTCGCTCACAGAGCTAGGTTCTGTGTTAATAACAAAATAACAGACACCTCAAACGAAAGATGACAATCTCAATTTTTAGCGAATTGTATCCGAGACAATTTTCTTCGTCCGTGAACTTGAAAATTGTTTGTTGCTGGTCAGAATTCTAAAGGGGGATTGTAATGTTGATATCGGGGAAATTATGTGCCCAGCTCCTAACAGAAGTAGAAGGGGTCACACTAGAATGGTAAACGAGCTCCAATGTACATCTGGGTCATATTGTAACTCCTATTTACCTAGACAGTGGAATGGCCTAACAGAACCTCAAATCCAGAGCTTTTTTTAATAAATCCATTTCTGTCCCCAACTGGTCTTTTGACCCACGCCATAGGCTCCTCCTCTCTTGGGGGCTGCTTGCGGGTCAAATTTGTAATTGTAATCCAAATCAAGTGTCAAAAATGTCTGTGTTATGTTACTTTTCTCATAAATTTAAGATTACCAAAGCCCAGAAATCGGAGGACACTTTCGTCGATTGAAATACCATCATGAGCTACTCGAAAACCTTTCACCTCTCTTAAATAAAATACATAATTCCGCCACTTTCAACATCAAAGCCAAATGCAGCACAACAAAAAAGATAAACGCAAACCAGTCTTGACCTCGCTGGTCTTCACATTTGGAATGGTCAACAGTACAAATTTGGTACCAACTCAACAGGAACACTACATGGAAATTTCCAGAGTTCGTGTGAAGAAAAAACATTTACATGCCAACCATTTTTTTATGTTTCTACCTTTCGACGAATAAATCCCATTCGCCACTACCGCCACCTACATTGCACATAAACACCAAACAGCCCCCCCTCAACCCCCTCCATCTCATCTCCTTTGTAATATGGATGGGCGACCGGTGTTATTTACGAGCAGAACACAACCTACTCAGGTAGACGCAGAAAATCGGGTTAAAAACCCGGAAAAAAATCTGAGGCGAGAAAGATAATTTTGATACGAGGGGTGGGGTGGGGTGGGGGGGGGGTCGCGGCGTGCTAAATCGCATCAACGATGTTTTTCGGCGCATAAATAAAATGCACCGGCGGTTTTATAACGGCGGAATATGGGTGTGCGCATGCGCTTTATGACTGTCGACAAATGTAGCCGAAACTATTGGGTGCAGCCGAGTGAGTGCCTAAGAAAATGGAGAGAAATCTTGGGCCTCTCGTGACGTCACTAGTTTGGCACTCTTGCACTCAGAATCGCAGCCTTTTTTTTTGTTGCTGTTGTGTTTTCACCGACCAAAGAATGGTCGTTAACACCTGCGCCATATATGGTGTATGAAAAGTTTTTATGAAATAAAAATGAAACTCAAGTGAAGCCTGTACACCTAACTATACTATTAATGTGAAACGCTCGGCACTTGAAAGAATTGCCTCGCGTATGAAAGCAGTCAAGAGTATAGGGGTAAAGTTTAACGTAATGACGTGAGGTAATGCTTTTTGATGTAATATATAATGGGCGAGTTCGCGCGAGCACACGAGACTCATTTAGGCGTGGACCTTTTACAAGTTTCCTTTAATAATTTGAAATATTAATAGCTGCGATAAAATGAGCCAATATAACGTCGAGATGGAATTGAAACTAATTTCACCTGTACGGAAAATGCACTTCTCGAAACACCTGTAAGAAAAACTACAAACATAGTGCATATTTGACAACACAATACAACACGTCTATTGAAAGATTTAAAATACTGACTTTTAAACGTCATTAAATTTTTGTAGTGGAGGCAAATTTTTTAGGACGCCCAAGCTAACCGTCTCAGGTTGTAATCGTAAGAGGCTGAATTGAATTAGCGAAAGAAAATAAGTTTTAATCGATAATTATAATCACAACACAAGAAACCAGTGGTCGAAGAAATTCAACTATTTTTAGCAACAAAAAGTTCATCGTTCCTTTTAGAGTTCCATCCAGACCCACCCCAAACATACCTCGATCAAACCAAAACAATTGCGCTAAGTTTGTCCGGAATAAAATTCATAGAAAGTATGTTTAAGTGCACTCGGTGGGGTGGATAGGGTGGAAATTAAGCACAGCTATAAATGAGATGAAACTATGAAGGAAGGAGGATGGGGTGACTCCGTAAGGTTGTGGATCGTCTCAGGGAAAGAGAGAGAGTG
Source organism: Mycogona germanica (assembly GCA_034698785.1). Lineage (NCBI taxonomy): Eukaryota > Metazoa > Arthropoda > Diplopoda > Chordeumatida > Chordeumatidae > Mycogona > Mycogona germanica. The sequence goes on from JAQGBY010000921.1 coordinate 3,869, forward strand.
AGTCTCGTTCGCGCGACGGCGGACACACACCAAAACACGAACCAACAGCAACTGATGTACATGGACACATAAATCGCGGGGTCCGCAAACTGGGGTGGCAAATTTAATACAGAAAATGGTTATGAATAAAATGTGGCGTCAGAATGGTACCACACGTGTAACATGGCTAACCCTCTCCCCTTCCCTTAGTAGTAGGAGAGCGGCGGCCATTCTTTACTCGGAATTGCCGTCGAGTGGTTAAACAATTTTTACGGGGGGTGTTGCGACGCGCGTTAGATATGCGAGCGTAGAGGCGGCAAAGAAAGCGAAGTAATGGGCAATATTCATCTACATATACATGTACATGCATACACGCAGAGGACGGGCACTGGAAACGGATGGTGGGCGGGTGGACGAGATGGGGAGGAGGGAAGGACTGTTGTCGGTGAGTTTGTGGGGTCGAAACACAAACACATATACTCCTGAGAACAACAAATCTTGCATCTTTCCGAGCACGCACTGCCAATATACGTGTACGGTAAAAATATCAACTTAGCCATAAATGTAATTTATTAAGAAGTAAATCGCATTTTCAGTGGTTACTCTGTATCACTTGTCCTTCCCGTGTCCAATATTTTGTTGAGGAAATAACCTGAATCGGTAAATCATTAAAAAAGATAATAGAAAATTATCTATTATCTCTGAAATGTATCTTTGTAAATTAATTCGTGAGCATTTTCCGAAGAGAATAACATCAACAACAGAAAAAGGCTGAGAGCATCCAGAAATAGTCACTGATTCGATTGCACGAATGACGACATAATATCCTCCCTTTCAGCGAAGAGCACCGGTGTTCTGGATCTTATTGTGACAACGAATATTTTTTAAATGATCGATGGACTGCAATCGAAAGTCTTTAACAAGATCGTCGATAAACAACGTTTACTCCTGATCTTCATTAAATAAAATAAATTGTAAAATTGTAGATTTGCGAAACACATAAACAAACGAATGAACTCACCTAAAAAAACGTCACTACCCAAGAAATTAAAATCATTAAATAGTTTTTTTTACCAAGTTTCCGGCCTGCTAATTGTGACAGCATAAGCTAGTTTAGCGAAAGAACATAGGAGCGAGCCCAGGACACTCTGGGATTATTGGAAGTGTTCTGGGCTCGCTCCAATGTTCTTTCGCCAATAGCTCAGACGACAATATCATTTTATATATTTGTTTTCTGCGGTACATAGTTAGATTTTAAGGCGTTGCCTGTACGCTACTATGATACAGTTAACGGTATATTATTTTATTTTATACGCAAGTTTATTCCTCAGGAAGTTTAACGTTTCATAACAAAGTCCAAGATGACCGGCGTGTCTCAAGTCATGGTCTCAGAAGCCAGAATACACGGAGCTTGGTAAGCTCAGGACGAAGAGACGAAGGATGAGAAAAGATTGGTACAGTGGGAGTGTTTGGCAAAACCATATCCACATACGAGAGAAGTGGTATCCATAGAGGAAAGGGGCGGCAGTGGTCGCTCCACACACGTACACAGCGAGGCGGTTCTAGACACAGGGAAACTCATTGTAGCGAGATTCTTAATTAAGGGAGGTGCATGAGCGGGTATTCAACGTTTTGGAGATAAAGGGGTACAGCAGCGTGTGTATATTGGTGAGGGGGTTTATGAAAAGAGAATGGAAATGGTGGTGGGGGGATTAAGGGGGGGGGAACAGAGGTATTGTAACATCGGTAAGTTGGCTAGTACATGAGATGCGGTGAGGAAGGAAGGTTAGATGGTGAAGAGGGGGATTCGGTTTTCCTCATTGTCGCTAAGACGTGGAAAGTAAATCAACGATCACCTAATGAGCAGCAAAGGCGACACAAAGGAAGGAGTCGAGGCGCGGGCTCATCTCTACAAGGCACACGCCTGATCTCCTAAGGCGAATTGGATAGCGGCCAAACACCGATGACGACAAACAGGGGGCGACACTATCGAGGGGGGACGGCCTGGCCACAAACCAAGATGCTTAATGACCAAATATACTCGTAAACGATAGCTTGCTTGTCGAATTAACACGACACAAACTGGCCAACCAGGGCCATACATGTATTGCGGCCAAGTTGGAACATGATTACTTTGTATACATTTATTTAAACCATTAATGAGTAATCATGGGCTCCTGCGTCACAGAAGTGGTTATCTAACCGAAAGATTCATTGATAATTTTCTGTTATAAAAATAGAGAAATACATACAATACATGGACATATTTGCGTCATGTAAAGAATATATCAAACGCACACATTCACATACAGAAAAATGAAAAGTTAAATAAACGAGATATGAGCCTAAAATAATGGTGGATTCACAACTGTATTTATTTTTTTTAAATAATGTTTCAACTTCTACAGAGTATACAACAAAGAGCAACACTCGAAAATGTAATTCAGAAATACGAGTACATGGTTTTTTATTACATGCATAGGTTGCTAACAAGTTGTTAACGATTTGAAATCTGTGTTGGTTTTTACGCAAAAACAAACACGGCCGCAAATTTGCAGACGCTAACCGAGCACTCGTTAACTATAAGGCGTGAGACTGGCCAAAAGGAAGATCCTATCCCGCCAGCAGCCTAATTGCTATTGGCTGAGAATTCCGTGTGAGAGAAAAAAACCGCCAAACAACGTCGCGGGTTTATCGCAGTAATAGGTATGACGCGCCGCATATCACAAACATATGCAAATGCGCAAAACTAAAATACGGAGTAGTTTAAACGCGAAGCAACCATCATCAGCACACGTAAAAGCGAATTTTGTAACGAGACGCCGTGAAATGCGCAGATCGCATAAGACGAATTCGACTTGATAAAGCATGCATATTTCAAGTCCCACGTCACCCCTTTGCTTCGTTTATCTCTAACCCTTCCCCCGCCCCCACCACCACCTTTATTCAGCCTCCTTCCCCCTACCCCTCTTCTCCGTGCCATGTATACACGACGCGCGGCTAATATCAGAACAACAAACTGGCGTGGGACCGGTGGGACGTGAACGTGCAAAGATTTCGACTCCGAGTTACTGATGGAGGAATTTATTTTGCATGCCCATATAATCGGGTAATTAGTCCCGGCTGACAAAAAACAAATAATAAATACAGCATTCGCCATATATCGCGCCGGCAGTGGAACGCCGAAATTCGAGAACCTTCTCGCAGCAGGCAGCATTACAGTACACTGCAAACGGTGATGTCTACACTTAAAACCTAGAAGCCATCTAATCCTCCTGCAACCAAAAACCAGACGTTTCAAACGTCTACAACTGACAAATAAAGTCTAAATACGAGACGCCTGCTTCAAAATCTTATCATGTTTGTTGAATGGGCTTAGGCGACCTGGTAATTTTGCCTAACCTAAGCTGCCTAGGAAAGGGATCTTTAACGTCCAGATATCGTACAGGCACGGGTCATGATTTTACTTCCATTTCACGAGAACGCGTGCGAAGGAATTTCTCTCGCCCGCAAAATTCCAAAGGTGTCGGCCGGAATCGAAACCGCGATCACGAGCATAGAACGCAAGCACGCTATCCTCACTACACCACCGACACCTCTTATTGACATCGCTAGATGTGTATAAGACGTCTGGGTTTCATTCCAGTGAATTAATTAGACGTCAGTTTGTCTTAATTGTAGACTACGTCGCTTGCTGTGTAGACAAACGGAACAAATTAGAACTCTCAAATGATGAAAGGGGCAATCTTGGATTTGTCGCGGGTTGGATTGCTGGATTGCTCACCATATTGTCTCGAGACACTAGACAGCGGGAAATTTACTATTCCGTTAAATCCAAAGCCTGTAAATCTTGAAAAAGAAAAACCAATGAAATATCTAGTAACAACATGAAGTGTCAATTGTCTGTTCGAAATAAATTCAAGGATTTGGTCACCTGAGAGATACATTATGTGCGATAGCCATGACCCCTTGGAACCTCCACCTCAGGAGGTGCACATGAATTCCGAATTATGTAAACAAGATGGACGACGTCTCGGGTCCAATTAGCTCCGCTAAATCGACGTGAACCACGTTCTGTATGTTTGTTAGTGTATGTACATACGTATGTGTATCGCTGAAACGAATGAGAAAGCGAGCGGGTGGTCTTCTTCGGCAGCACGGCCACTGTGACGCGCGAGTGACGGAGGAACAATCTTTTCCCGAAGAAAATTCTATTGGTGGTGTTACGGTATGACGTGAACTATGATGGGAAACAGTTGACCACATGTGGAGAATAGCCGTCGTCGCAGTTAACACGAAATTAAGGCTTGCTAAAGTGACGCTTAGAAAGAGTTCAAGACTAATCCTGCACCAACTACGAGAAGGAGTACTCGATCGGAAACAATGGAGAGTTTTTATCTACAGGGTCACCAGAGGTCGGAAACTGACTTGACGGCACATATTGCAAAAACACAGATATAAAGTGACACTGAACAAAGTATAAAGATCCTTCAAACATAAATAAATGGCGTAACATCCTCCATCACATTATATCGTACGATAAAAGACTATACGAAGCTTTGAAATTGAGAAAAATCAAAAATAATTTGAATTTTCTTTTTGCTCAGAAATAAAATTTATTCTTCAATAAATTTAACATTTCCAAAAATCAAATTACTGGACAATAAAGCTTTACGCAATTATTAATTCGAAGCCATTATACTTTCAAAATCAGCGCCCATAATCGAGAACCAGAATTTCAATCCCATATCAGATGCAAAGTTCATCGGATTTTAAAAATGATCCATTGATTATGAGTAAAAAAAAAACGATTTCTTTTTACTCTAGCGTAGAATTTATCTCCGATATTTTAGCTACCCTGTTCTGTTGCACTGTCCAATGTCAAGCGTCCAAGAATTCACCACCAATACGCGAACGCAAGTCGACGCTGGCCAGTTATTATTGTTGTTACTCCATCAATCTGGATCAGGAGTCCTTTTGTAAAATGTTCGACCGACGATCGATAAATAAATATAAATGACACGGACATGGAGAGATTGAAAAAAGGGGATGGCGGCGAGTGACGGTTGAGGGGGGAAGAAAGTACACACGCGCCCCGGTCATCGCCATATAATCACGACATCTGTTTTCTAATTTTCTATTATCCTATTTTGCTGTCGACGACCGACGGCATTTTGATCTATTTACGACAAACACATAAAATATGGGTTCCACCACTCGCGTCCTCACGAGAGGAGACATGCGACCCATCCCTACCCAGCAGTGGGGGCGGAGGAGGCGGACGGGGTTGTTGGGTTGGGCCATCACTGCGGAAGCGCGGTGACCAGTGAATCAATATGGCGGATAGCTTTAAAATAGGCATATGATATCAACCGATGCCGCCATTGTCGTGCATGCTTCTGTGCCTCGAAGGTCGTCGTATTTATAAAGCACAAAATAAGTCTCGTCTTGATCATTTTGCATTAGTGAAGGCGATAAAATATTTTAAAATTGTGATGGATTGGGACCAAGTAAAAAATAAATGATATCCATAAAATGCAGCTGGGAGCAATAAATCTAATCTTCGAATCCCTGATCTGAAACGATGACATTCAATAAATAGACTGAATTGTTGACATTTTGAAGATGATATTTTAACATTCTATTTAAAGATCAGAATCTAAAGATGAAAAGATAAAATTCCAATGACTAAAATCTCAGCGGTTGAAGTCTTGAAATCCTAACCAAGAAATATTAAACTCCTACAGATCGATCAGTCCAAAGAACTTAAATGTTTGAAATACGCGTATTTTCGATTCAATATATATATCTTGAATAATAATTGCCTGTACATCTAGAATCTCGCCCACAAAAACAACTAATTCCTGACAAGAAATGAAAAATCTAAGTGCACAAATCATCCAACGCACAATCGCACAAGATTTAGGATTTAAAATTCTAAACAAATTCTCTCCGTCCAGAGTTAAACTAGACTGAGCAAGTGCGCGTCCATCATCTTGCATGTGTCCAGTCGGCAGGACCGACCGTCCAGACAGATGGACGCGCGGCTCCGACCCGTATCTTATGGCAGCACGGCACTTGCGCTGGGGCTGAGCAGCAGCTGACAGACAGAGAGATTCGACAACTTACTTGCTTTTAAGGCGCCCCATTGCATCGCCATATATTACAATGGCCATCTATTATTTGGCGGCAGTCTACTATACGCATGTACGTGCCTGCCTCTCGGTTCGGCCATCGGCTCGAGCCTAGGACGCGGAGGGATATATTGTATATATATCTGGAGCACGTTGGTCAACTTCGCAGACGACTAATACAGAATTTAATGGCCATGCATCAAATTTCAAGTAGGGCGCTTGTCAGCCGGCCTCCATTATCGGATGACATAAAAAATGGCCTCTTCGACCTATGGCTGCCATCGCTGGCGAGATCGAGCCGCAGGACGTGGAACCACCCGCGCCGATTTAACGGCGGTGACGTCAAAGTGGCAGCCAATGGCGACCATGTTTCCGCGGGCGCGGGGCAGCGTTCCATTTCGACGAGGCGCGCGCCCAAAAACCCGAATGACGCAGACGAGCGCTTTCTTGCACATAAAGAGCGCATCGCCATATTTCCACTCTCGTCCGCATTCAGAACCCGTCGAAGGACACATAGTGACTGCCAGTGTGCCCCCGTGCCAGGCCGAGCGAACAACAAAAGCAAAATGCCAAGAAAAAAGAGACGGAGAGAGAAAAGGGAAGAAAAAAAATGTATCATCAGATCTTCACAATTCCTTCCCGGTCATCTAACTTTATTGAAAAACTAATGTTTTTGCAACGAAATTTATCCCGTAGTTTCGCGGACGCGATAGTCTCACCAAGGGGGTATTCAAGCACATCGCCCATTCACTACCCCCTCGCCAAAAAACCCCTCCACCCCCCCTAGATGCGAGACTAAAGCGACACACGTCAAAGTTGTCCATTTGTTTTCTAGATGTGAGGGACAGTGAAGATGCCTTCTTGAATAAGGATACCATTCTCCAAAGTAAAGATGAGATATACTCGAGAGTAGATATTTTTGCAGATTGAACTTTTATTACGAGCATTTTTACTCGAATAGATAAAAAGTTTGGTTAAAGTCGCTCTCTCTGGACGGTAAAGATGGTGTCATCTCTTTATAAACCCTACATGTAAATTGCCATATTTTTAAGGGCCATTAAAAACATTTGTCTCAATCATTCATATCGCTCAATTAATATTTCAAGACAAGACTTTTTCAATCAATTTTGTCATCAGGAAAAGTATTCGGTTCATTTTATGAATACAAATACGATTTTTAAAAATTCTAAATTCCAATTTTCAATATTTAAAGTATTTCCAAAAAGTTTACAAATATTGCACTCTAACTTGTAGCTTATATAGTAAATATCAAATAGCGATTTCTTATTGCATACGCTAACCTTTGTCAAAACAGCATAGCGATAGAGGACGTTATTCCAATTATCATTGACTCGACCGATAAAGAAAGTTGCAGAAATAAATGCCTCTCTCTCTTTCTCTCTTTCCCCAGAAGTTGTTATTGTTTCTGACAGGACACATACATACTGTACAAGCTCGATTCCCTCGACCGCGATTCCGAAAAGCTTTCGCGATCGCAGAACTAAAATTAACTTTTGGCAGATTACCTCGACAATTTACTGCTCCCGGCATCGCCGAACTCTATAAATAAGTCTTATTGAAAAATAGGAGGATGAACGGAAGAATTCGCCTCGTCGACCAACTTACGCAACTTGTTTTTACGACGTAAGCCTCGATTCCTGCATCCCGGAGTTCCACATTTTCTCGCAGAATGACGCCACCGAATTGCAGGATCCTTGCCAAAAAAACACGTTCAGGTTTTGGATACGATTTGAACCGAACTCCATCAATTAAAAATAAATTGCCTTCTAATAATTCATAAGTTTATATTTTGAACTGAGTAAACGATTTCGAATTAGTATCACCGATAAATTGTAATCGATAGCTCATTCACTTTCGTCTAATAAATTGAAGTGCATTATGTTGAATATACTTCGCTTTCAAAATTTTTACTCTAAACTTTTCCATGAGGTTCGATACACCTCAGCCGTATGGCACAAAACGATAAAACATAATTCTTCCATTCACTAACACAGAGAATTAATGTCAATTTAGTTTACGCATTACAAATCACTTTTGACACTCGCGCATGGAAAATGGTTTCGATTAGATATTTTGAGAATAGAGGGATGTTTGCCAAACGTACGTTTGGAACTCAGATGAGACAACAATACAAAAAACGTCGAACTACTCTGTAAGGCGAATCAATGGCGAACCAAAGGCCATTAAATGCATTGTGATTACATGTTACAGAATGATGTCTGAAAGTTGTTCAAGTCTCATTTTGAAGTTATGTAATATTAAAGAGAAGAGAAAACTTTAATGCACACAATTATTACCGTTCTCGTATATTTAAACAAATTCTTCTCTATATCATTTTCTTTTTTCTTTCTTTCAAAACTCAAGAATATCCACTGTTACAAGTACAACAAGGGTTGCACCGTGACATCTGGGTGCAATTGTCATCGTTAGTAGTATTTCACAAACAACCAACCAATTCACCGATCGTTGCTTACGAAAGCCACCAGACGTCGTCACCCGCTAAGACGCAAACAACCACGCCAGTAACACAGACACGTTCATAATAGGCACCCTGCACACACGTACATCCCACGCACACAACAATGGCGTCAGAACAGAGGGAATAAAAAATACGTGTCCGAACCGTACACTTAAATAGAAATTGGTTCAATTAAGCGAACCGTGCCACTGATCACCAATCTCTCGTTTGATGGTCAATTTAAATACAGTGGTTCTGACGACATACCAATCCCGTGCATTTCCCATGTCCGCAGCGGCTGAGACGGCCCTGGCCCCGACGACGGACAATAAAACACATCACATTCAATTAGACATTATCAGCGAAAGCCAGTAATTAGATTACAAAAAAAATATACAGTATATATAGCGCTCCAAAAACCAGTTCGTGATACATGGGGACGAGGTCACGTTCTACCATTAAGGACTCGACGTCGTTATTTAATCAAACACAATTTATCTGACGTTCGGCCCGGTCGGCAGCTAGGCGAATCTGCATAGGCCAACGCGCGCGCGCGCACCCTGACATTCACTTAAGCCGAATCAGCGAATGATTGATACGCTACAGTCGCCTTCACAGTCCTAACAATTGGAAACAATTTCGTTTCCGACCGGGACATCATGTACAGCACATATACTTGTGTGTATGTCTGTGTGCGTTAACATTAGCGGCGTGGGGCACAACAACGGCGATCTAAGATTGACAGGCGCCACAAAAAAAAATATGCATATTCGGAAATGCAAATTGTTCGATACGCGCTCGTCTAAAAAAAAATGTATCGGTGACTATTTTTCAGGAAAGTCATGTTTTGTTGGGTTGCAAATTGTGTTTTCCGGTCTAAATAGATTGAGCAACCAACAATAGGGGAAAGTCGCTAAGTGGACAAGCATTGCGTGCTGTTTTAAAATCAGTTTTGAGCAAACAATAGCGAAATAAGTAAACATCGTCTAACATTGATTTGAATGTGTGTTACGTGTACCAATTGTTCCAATTTGGCCAATTGGATCTAAAATGCTGATTATCGCATGAATACGGAAACTCCGGAATTGTAAACTCCAACCAATAATTAATGCAAATACAGCTGCATATAAAAGTGCACATTTTGAAGAGACTTAAAAGTACTTGAAATTTAATCATTAGTTTGAATTATAAATTAATGAACGATGCCAAAATGACTGATACCTTCACTATATGTAGCTTGATCGTTTAAACTTCCAGATTGTTGAAATAAAAAATCGTTAACACAGTGGAAACGCTGCTCCTTTTTGTCAAATAAGTAGAAAATGACCCGATTTAAAACGGCTTATACTCCTTGATTCAATTAAAAAATCGATAACGTAAGCAATGTTACGTTCGACAAACAAGACGTGGCGTGCGCACTAACTGGACCAATCAAACACGATATCAATTAGACCCGGTAAAAATTGTCCTTGCAGACACCAATTCAATCTAACAATGTCCTTTTATTAAACATTGCTGATGACGGTCCGAGCACAGACTTGAAGTGTCCGACTTTTGTTTTCCTCCATCATCCATTGCCAGCCCTTCGTCCACCCACGGTGGACAATGGCCACTGTCCACTCGCGACATGGTCACCGTCAACTGATGGGTGTGTGTGTATAGGTGTGGGGTGGGGGTAGGAGGAGGAGGACAGTGTCGTTGTCGTTAGCCGATGTCAATGTAGATGGCATGCCTGGCATTCCTGACTGTTGATCGCGAATATGGCCAGGGATGAGGTTGACGGTCGCCAACCACCCCCACCAGCCTTCACGCTACCTCCGTTGTACTACTCCTTATCATGGATGGTGTACTAACGGCGCAAATGAGACGAACTGCCTTGGGCTTCCACTACAATTTGGTGCCATCAAATATTCTTTATCATGTACGATTGTAAAAAAATTGCGATTTGCGCGAAAATAATATTTTTCAACATTTGTTCTACAAAATTCGTTTGAAGAAATGCTCATCTCGTTGAAATTGATATGAATTTCCGAATGCTTGAAGATATTTTAGACTCGTTGATAGAAAAATATATCAATTGACAGATTTTGAAATTACGAGAATCGGGTTCTGCCTTCCGTAATCAGAGTCCCCCTATCTGAGTCATATTTGCGCCCCGGACCCCCAAAAAGCTCGCTACATCTCTACTCCTCCACCTCCTCCTCCTCATCGCCCAACCCCAAATCACCTCTCACTCGTTTCTCTCAATGTCCACCGACAGCCGACTGCAACTGTCGTCGACTATAGGTCTACACATAACCGCTTGACCGTGTGCGTGTGTGTATCCATCCGCCCCGAGACACGTCGTTACAACAACAGACGAATTCAAGAAAGGCATGCGCGCGTCGGGACAACGGTTGACAGGTGTCAGCATTTTTAATTACGCTGGTCTGGGAGCGACGTACGACCAGTTTCGATAATTGTGCGAACAACGTTTGACAACCTAGACGTGCTTGGGGGGTGGACAAAAAAACCAGGGACGCAGAGAGAATGGGTCAGTTCAGAACTTAGGGAACAGAAGAATTTTGTTCTCGACTTTGGTATGCCAGGACAGTGTATAAGCATCTCAGCAATGGCTGGAATTTAATACAAATGCTACTTAGAAAGAATAGTCCTAATTCTCGAAAACAACAACATTTGAATATTGATGCGTTAAACTATTAAGATAGTAGAAGTATATGGAGATAAATAGTTCGTGTACCAAATCAAATGGCTTTCAGTATCCAGCAGTAACTCGAAAATTGACCATCATTTAAGTTAGATAATTTTATTCTCGATTAAATTCACAATGTGTGATTTTTTAAATATTATGCAGGAATTGATTTGGATGAAGAATTAATTTTGCTTCCAATCTTATTGTTCAACCGTTCTTCCTAATCTTTACTCGCTCGAACTCACATGATCTTTAGACGGTCAACAAAACATTAGCCACTATAAATCATAAGGGGTCGAGGTAAAAATCAATAAATTCAACTTTTATCAAATTCAGGGATGAGCTAGCTAGACATACCCGGGACACGAATAACTGTACAGTTTCTCGACCAGGACAATGTCCGACGGGGTAGTCGAGGTATAGGCATTGAGAATGAGACTCGGACGACAACGTGCGATGACCGACGGCCGGCGCGCGCGAGAGATAGAAGAGGTCAGGTGGAAGATCACGTCCAAGCGAAATCAGAAAGAGGGGAAATCGTCACAGCGACAGAAACCGGACAACTGTCTCGCCGAAACTTCGGAACTCATCGAATTTGACAATCGATCGGCTGCCTCACACAGGGCAGACCGAATGGGTTTAGATTGACCGGCCGCGATAAAAATGTGTATTTTTCTATATAAATATTCGGAATTTACTAAAAACTAAATTTGATTATGTTATTACCAAACGCTAAGCACAACCAGCATACAGAATCCCCCAAAAAATTCTCAGCGTTTGTTTCAGATGCTCTCAAAAGACGAGGACGTCTTCGAAATCAAGAAACTAGAACACGATGGAAAAAAATTGTTCAGTTATTAATGACGAAATTTGCAAGGGACCTCAGGAGGAAATACTCGTCGCCGAAAGCTTTCCGAATTTCGGCAAGCCAGTCGGCTAGTCTGCGATTCGTCGCTCGGACGAATTCGGCCAAACGTCACAGCGATCATCGGCGTGGTGGACTAATTATTGGAATTAGACGACGCTCGTCTGTCCACCGAGCTCCAACATCACACCCCCCCTTTCCCCCCCCCCTCCACTACCCCTGCATATATATCCCCCCCCTGAAACCACCCATCTCCCCACCACACCCCTTTCGCCCGTTCACAAGCAAACAAACCCCCGAGAATCCTCCCCCTCGACATTCGCATTCCTATATGCCATCGTCGTACTGTCTATACAAACAGAACAACAAGGTGACGGCCAATGACAGTAGAATAGAGTGGGTTTGGTGCCGGTGGTTGAGGGTGGTGTGGTGTGGACATGGACCCTTGCTTAATCCCACCCTCATCCTTCACACGACTGATCCCTGGAATTCGCCTATAACACGCGAATCCCGTCAATCTGCATCGAATGCGAGCATCAGATCACGCCCGGCGACATGGTCATTCTCGCGGCCGCTCGCGGTCTTCGACAAGGTTTGCATACCAAAGTGAGGATGGGGTTGCGACCTTAATCCCGACCATCCACTGCGCAGCCTAAACACACATGTGTAATGACGATAGATCCGACAAGTGCCGAAATAGCATCGATCTACAGGGTGACCACAAAGTAGAACTAACCAAACAGACATTCAGCAATTCGTCAATTTGAAATATAAATTAACAGATTACTTATTTAAAAATTAACCGGATATAATCATTATTCCACTTCAACGAAAAATACTTTCCGTTTCGTAATTTCAAGGCATATCTTTTTGCACGGAAAGCGCTCTAGTGGTAGTTCGATTCACAGGCGATTAATTGCCGATGTCAAAAACGTCCGCAAATGTTTTCGATGTACATGAATATGGTCACCCTAACAGGGTTTCGCAGGTTTAGAAGTCTGCCAACAAATTCAATCAGGCCAGCTGAATGCGCGGAGGACAAATACGCCATTTATATAATTCATACAAGCCGTGAAATTGGTGTAAACGTTGATAACTGGCTGTGATGTCAAGCAGACATCGCAAACAAAACGCATTGGTTTAATTGATTTACGTGTGTACAGACTTTACGAATAAAGCTCCCTGCGCACTCCTCGCATAATGCAATCAGCCTGTCCTACACTTTTGAGATAACCTTGTGGATCGGCCACCAACTTGACAAGTCCACACTCATTTAATTTCATAAGTGCGCACAAAAAATACAAAATAAATATACTCGTGAGATCATCGGCCCAAAGTGTGAAAAGCATTTCTGCGTAGAAAAAAACTCGAAATGTCCAGAAAAGATCGCCCCAGAAACAGCATTCAATAAAGATCAAATTTGAGTTTAGTAACATTTTGAAAATTTTACGATTCAAATTGCTGTATCTCTATCGAATTTTTCGGTGCTGCAACTCGAGTTTGGAGACTAATTCTCTCCCCATAGCTGATAGGATTCGTCCATGCTAGGGGTGGCCAGCCCTTACACATTAGGTGCTTGGGGTAACGGGGTTATAGCCCCATTAACTAAATTAAATTAATCAGAATATCAGACTCGAGCGTTATAACATCTGTGCATCACAGTTATTGATGGCTTTCAGAGACTCAGCTAGTCATTCCAGTTATAGAGTACTATCTTTATTAGTTCAAGCAATAGTTTTGTTATTTTAATATCGCCCATAACGCGTCATTGGCGCTCCTAGCGGTAATGTCCTAAAGCGCAGCGCCCATGGTCCAGTTTTCACATCGACATATGAACGAATACTGGTCCCAGGAGAAAAAGTAAACACGTTGTACTGGTAGATTGAAATTATCGAGCGCTCGCCATATGTTTGATTGGCGGACACTTCATCCACTAATTACACACCCTGTGTCGTGGACAGCCAGGAAATCCTCTTCTCCACGGGTTCCCATGGCCCACAAACGACTCATCTCCTCACCAACTCTTATTTAAAAAATCTTCCCTATAGATGGACAGAACAATTCCTTGATTAGCTCACCTGAGGTCGCTACACGTCGGCAGCTAGACAACGGATACACAAGAAAACACCCATTACCTAAATCTTAGAACGATGAATGACTGCAATCAACATCAGACAAATTGCCACATGACGCCAGTAGTTAAGTGTAAACAAGTAACAGTGAAAGCATCGCGCTAATTCAAACAAGAGCCAAATAATCGTGTTGCACTTCAACTTGAAATTTTGCAAGGATAATTGACAATATAAGCCAAACAAATTAAATTTGTATTTAATATAATACACTATATTTAACATATGTTTCACAGTACATGTACAACCTGGTAACCATTGAAACCAATATCAGAAATTAAATATTCTTGATATATCAAGCAATTGAATCATTTCTCAAGTAAGGTGAGTCAAATTAAATAGTATTAATACATGTGCATGTGCTAGTTCTTCTTTGGTATTTGGCGATATTGTTAATTTTTATTTGGTTTCGCTTATTCAATGTAGAACACGGGACCACAGAGCCACTCTAAACACAGGCGAACCTTCGATATAATTGAACTAGTCTCCCTTTACGAAAAGGTTTACGGAACCTCTATATATTTGCTTTAAACGCAAGCGCCTATGCCCTATATACACACCTATATATGTGGTACCGACAAAAACGTTCATTGATAAAAAAATCTTGACACACGATAATTATTCCGTTTAATTAACCTCATCAAAATACGGTTCGCTGAAGGGAAAAACGATCTAATACCGCAGGAGATGAGCGTATCCCCGTTCGCTCGCGTGGGGATACGTCGACAACCAAAAAAAGAACGCCCAGGGTTGGTCACAGAAACATCTTGCCGAACGGCTCCGATCGAATCGAGTTGTGCCTACTTGATTAAGGTGTGCGAACTGGAAAAATCATTCTTTGACAAATTCCTTGAAAATATAGTTTGTCATACATAGTCGGCACATTTTCCTAATTACGAAATTGCGGTATGTAAGAAACCGATTAGCTATTTAGTTAAAAGCATCAAAATGCTTGCTAATGAAAAACATCAAATTTGCTGACTGATTGAAACGGATAAAAAATTTAGAAATCCCCTTACAAACAGTTCGTTTATTGCGGTTTCCACAACACTGCCGAAAGGCGTCCAACAAATTTCAAACATACACTGAAACATAAACATTATGTATACTAATATTAAAGTTTTAAAATAAAAATTTAACTTCGACTATAAGTCTACTGTAACAAAAGAAATGACCCAAACGGATGATTGTTATGTTTAAATTCAAGCAGAATTTTCAGAATTTTTTTAAAAACTGAGTAAAAATTTAGAAATCCCCTTACAAACAGTTCGTTTATTGCGGTTTCCACAACACTGCCGAAAGGCGTCCAACAAATTTCAAACATACACTGAAACATAAACATTATGTATACTAATATTAAAGTTTTAAAATAAAAATTTAACTTCGACTATAAGTCTACTGTAACAAAAGAAATGACCCAAACGGATGGTTGTTATGTTTAAATTCAAGCAGAATTTTCAGAATTTTTTTAAAAACTGAGTTGACGATAACCCATTTTTATGAACTGCACTGACGTGGCAAGTATCGATGTGTCTCCGAACTCGACAAAAAAATAAATCCACCACCAAACACGCGGGATCGCTGGCAAATGGGCTTCATCAACGGTAATAAAGCATTACAGCATTTTTTTCTTCTCCTCTTCCACCGCCGCTCCCATTATGCATTCAATTTCACCGTCAATCGGTACGGCACAGTCGCCTCATCACCACCACACAACAGTCAACACACTCACACAAAAACAGGAACCCCACGCACCCCGTCCCCCCTCATACAGCTACCGCGTCATCACACACGATCGAACCCATCCTCACCGACAGACCTACCCCTCCCCCCCACATCCTTCCGCGACGATTAGATAATTTTCAATTTGAAGGATAGGATGCCAGCTAGCTCTATACGCTGAGCAGCACGCACACACGCGCAAGAAGAAAAAAAATAAAAGAGGCAACAAAAAATTAATCACAACCAATCCGAAATCCGTCTTCGCCCAAACCACCGAGAGCAAGTACCGTCCCCCTCCTCCCCCACAAACATACCCAATGCACGAACGCGCACATGGGGGGGAGGAGGGACAAAAATTCTTAATTACAACTCGACGCGCCCCCTACACGGCGGAGATGGGAGGGGGAGAAGTGTTTGGAGCCAGTCATCATCAAACGGAGGTAGCGGAGATCAGGGGGGGGGTACATAGATGCGACCCGAGTAAGCTAATGGGGGCGTGGGGGTGAAGGGGGTCGAACCTGCTCCTTCGATGATTTCGAGCGCGCCCTAACCTATAATTTGGCAATCACTCGGCTGTCGGCCGCCATCATTCCGGCCCTCGCATCATATGTGAACGATGGAAATCCGATGGACGTCAATTTTTCTTTCCGTGATCAGCGTTGGATGATGCGTTGCTTCCTCTCTCTCTCTCTCACTCACTCTCGCTCTTAAAATCGCCGGCGAAAAAAATTAATTTAAAATAATTTCCTACCGACGATTAGACTGTTTCCTGTGCACGCTTCGACACGGCCAGGCCACTAACTCCCAGAATCTTAATCAATTATCTACTGTGCAATCATCACATCATTTAAGATAATCGCTTATTCTAGGAATTAATTGTCCTCCGTCTGGCGGCTGACTCGGTAATTAAATAAATCGCTGAAGAACCTGCCATTAATATTGGAAAAGCGATTAGAAATATTAGAAAGTAATTTATATTAATCCAAATTTCAATGACGATGTCATCAAATTTTGACCAATCGTCAATAGTCACGTACTAAAAATTTGGGTTAGGTCGAAAAATTCACATTAATCACACGTAATTTTAAGTAATCGACCATGAACAGAAATTGAATTAATGCGAAACTTGGAAAAGGAAATCAACTGTCATTTTCAATAGCGGAAGTAATGCGGTTTTCAATTACCTTCAAGATACGTCAAAACAAAGGGGGCAAAAATGAAATGGTTAGAAGATAAGCAAAAAAAAAAGTCAAGGCAGGCTAATAAGAAAATTAATAACCAATGACGTCATGATATAAAACACAAAACAGGTCAGGAAAAATGGGTCCCGTATACTGCCAGACAATGACCCCCAAAGAATTTGTTCTGTTCCGAAGAGAAAAAAAATATATATTAATAATGAAAATAATAAAATATAGCCTAGACCACCGCATTATTCTTCACATTGAGGTGGCCTAGCTAATCGCGATTACACTGTCATTCGCCTTCTTACCCACTCCTCCACACAGTCCCCCATAATCCCCTTCATCGTCATCGTCAGATTGAAACACGCGAATCTAATGGCCATCCATCCGAAATTAAATAACAATAGAGCACTGGCCACCGCCACCACCACCACCGGCCGCCTCCATGCACGGGACCCGTAAATTAATTGACGTGGTTTTCGTGTGGGACTGCGGCATGGTATCACGAAACCAAATTCGCTGCACTCACAATATTCTTGAGCAAGACTACCCTGGCATCCTCATGAGACCTTTACAATTTATTCCATTGTCCAAACTAGTTTCAGCGACAAAGACAAGGACACAAATCAAAATAGTCAAGTGACGAAATTCATTCCGCAACAGTGTTAATTCTCTCACTAAGACAGATGCATGACTTGACTTGAGCTACCTGACGTGATGACGTCACTTTCTCATTTCGCCTTAACGGGCGTTCAGAGGATGAAAAGTACTGAACACAGCTGTAGTGATCAAGTTTTTCTCGATTATCCTGATTATCTAAAATGATCAGGATTTCTCGAATTAGGCGTTTAACCTTCACAATACAGCTGTTCCATTGATTTATCTGAATACAAAATATAATGAGACTAGGACGACGTCAATATATATAATGAATGACAAGTTGTGCCCGGGAAAAAACTGAATCTCTGAATACAGTTTTCAATTCATTAAGATGAATTTGATTTTAAAAACACTAAAAGTTTTTTTTATCTCACCAACAAAAGTCAGGTTTATGGACTGGGAGCGTTCGGATAGCGAGTCTTCCCCCAAACATAAGTGTAACATGGCCGCGTATGTACAAATAACTTAACCTTTCTCAGTATTCTATCCCAGGGGGGGAGTGACGAAGACTTTTATGAAACGGCGGGAAAAGTTGGCGGATGGGGTGGTGGCGGTGGTGGTGGGTGGACTGAGACCGGGATAAGGGGATAGAGAAGATTCCGTCGAGACATACCCAAGAGTGGAAAACAAGAGAGAGATATAATATTGCATATACAGAATATATACCTAGAGTGGGCGAGGAGAGAGCCGAGCGTGTGTGTGCGTGTGCAGCTAGGGAAGTGACGCAACTCATTTGCCATATTCAAATTTCGGAATGGCGCAACGGAGAGCGGACATTAAATTTTTCTCGTGTCGAAAACGAGAACGTTTTCGGTTTTGCCATTACGTTACACGGGTCGAAAACGAGGACGGGATGGGCGACGACATGTGCCTTATAGATCGGTAAAGGCCGCTAGACTATAGGCAAGCCACGACGCCTCTACAGTGGTCTGCTCAAACCGAACCCGAGCGATTCCGAAGAGGGAGAATTCAATTTGAAATAGAAGTCTTGAAATTAGGAACATGGCTACGAGCGTCTGTTTATCAAGCAGTTACTTTGTCTTTACAGTGTATTAATACCCGGCACATTTATATATTTTTGTTGAAAGTTTTGTTTGGTTATATTTTATGTAGGACTGGATGAGTGTTCCTCATTGGTAGGGTGCGACACGTTTTTGGTTTCGCCGGTGTGAAGACGCTACGCGAGGGTCCGCAGCGCCCAGTCCACCTCGCCGCAGCCATTATTACGGCCTCTATTTTCGTAGATATACAAGAAATAGCACTTCTCAAATTGCCATTTGGAAATTTCAACCCGCGCCATAAAATTATTTTTTGGCATTATTATTACAGTACTGTATTACAGGGGCGCGTCTTCGTTCGTAGTGTGTGTTTGGAATGTCTGTTGCCGGGGTGTCAAGCGGGCTAACGCAAAATATAGCTGTCCCATTACACACATTTGCACATACACACACGCACACACATACATGTACATACATAAAGTTATCTAGAGGCAGTCCCGCGCTGCCGCATATCTATTTAGGCTTAAGCCGGTCGTGGTTTGTAGGACTCAAATGTGGTGCGTAGTCGGGATTTCATTTTAAATAAAGTGGATTAAAACAAATAAAAAATATAAAGTGGTGAAATAAGCACGGCTGAGCAGCGATCCTCCCATTATCGTTTCGTGCAGACGATGTATGATAACATTGAATGCGGCATTTCAGTAAAATTCTTTATAGGATTTCGTTATAGACACATATGTTCAAGTAACAAATATATCTGCTGATTACTAATTTATTTATACGTATGCATGTAGGCATAAATAAACTTAGAAATTGGAGTTGTTTATGCGACTCTCTAAAAATGTAATAGAAAAAAATTGAGTCTACTTTCATATTAAATCAATAGACCTGTTTTCAATGTCTAAACATGGAAATAAACGAATACTGAAATGCTATATGAAAGGATAGTTTCACTGACCCACAATGCACTTTCCTTAAAACACGAAAACGCTTCAAACCCTTTTGAAACTCAGTTACACAAATATAACTACTTCAGCGTACAGAGTGTGTATAGAAGGTATTTAATGATAGAAAGAGCGATATGTTGTTGAACTCAATTTTCGATTATTCTTAAAATTTTAAACACAAATTTTAGGAATCG
This sequence comes from Mycogona germanica, assembly GCA_034698785.1. Taxonomy (NCBI): domain Eukaryota; kingdom Metazoa; phylum Arthropoda; class Diplopoda; order Chordeumatida; family Chordeumatidae; genus Mycogona; species Mycogona germanica. The sequence continues at coordinate 23,852 of JAQGBY010000921.1, forward strand.
CAGTCCGACCCAACCTTCAAATCATGCAATCGGCTGACTGGCAAACCAATTTTTTCTGATTGACTCGCGAAATTGCCGGTAGTTAGCTTTTTTGATTGGAACCACCCAACAACTCAATGATCCCACTGCGTTAATTAGTAGCAACTGATGTTGCGAGGCATCGCCACAGGGGGTCGCTACTACCAAGAAAATCATCCAGCTGTTGGGAGGGAACACGTTCGGCACTTATTGATGAACTTTAGAAGAACTGCGCCATTGCTATTCGACCCGATCATTATGTTTTCCTAGTGAATTTTGAATGTTAATTAAACCAGAAGGCGTTCTTGAAAGTTCTTAATTTTTTTTTAACGAATTCGAGTTTCGAATAGTCTTAAAAAGTGTGGTTCACATCAGCGTGTTTGCTTGTCAAGGTGTCACTTCCCTGAAACTCTTTATTTTAATATACGTTCTCGATCTCAAACCTCATCGAGAAAACTGCCATCAGATATTGGAACAGTCAACTACTTTGTATAAATATTGATACAATTTTGTGCATGGCATTAATTGCAATCAGGTACGCAATAAATTTGGCTTCCAATAACATTGATTCGCGCAATGTTTTGGACAGTTTGTTGTATGCTATTTCGGTCTGTTATTTTAGTTGTAATGTCAAATATTTTCATATCAAAGCAAAGTGAATGGCGATAAAACTCTGTATTTGAGGTTCTGAAACAGGACTTGCACGCAATCTTGATGTTGCACTCCCCCCGTACGTGATTTCTGATTGGCCATTTGGTGGAGGGAGAGGGATCGAGGACAGGGAGCAGGATTTAAAATATCGAGTCACTCGCATCGAATAGATGCCACGACGTCCCCGAGCATCCATTCCGTGAAACGCAAGCCCCGACACGGACATTAAATGGAAATACAGTGGCGGCGACCACACGCACTCGCGTCCGCCGGCGACCCACCGACCACCAACGAACTCCTCTTCACCAAACGCACATCCACCGGTCCGCATAGGTGGCGCCGGATCTGCGGAGGATTCAATCCGGCGCGGCCTCTGGTTTCTGGTCATTTGCATACGTGTGGACTGGAGCTCCGCGCATCCAATACACGGCGACGAACAACCAATTTTGCGGTCCTCCGAGAGGGGAGACCTGGCTGAGGTGGCTGGCGTCGCAGATTCAAAAACCGGGCGAAACGCCGAAATTATTTAGCAACTAAAATGACACGAGCGTCTTATAAGAGACCCCCCAACTCCAATGCACACCTTCGACACCCCTCGCGCATCCCAGTTTGTGTATTCGAAATCCATTCTCGTCGGATACACACCACCCTCCATATATCTATGAACTTAGAACAACGCAGACTGTATTCCCAAAGCAGCTCGGCTACCAAAGACGTATATATACGGCTCGACCAGCGCGGCTCGGGGAATTCGTCCCGCGCACAAAATAGATTTGAATATAGGGGGGACGGGGGGAAGGGGGCGACGGAACCACGCGAGTTTCGGTGGCACAGGTAAGAATTAGGGAATGAGAAAAGGTGATGGGCAATGGGAATTGAGAGGAGAACCTTCGCAGACGAAGGAGATGCGCACGTACATGTGTATACAAGTGGCATGACACGGCGCATATATTAGGCAAATAGGTAGATAGGCGGAGAAGACAGGTAGCCATATTTTTGGGGGGAAATATGCTCGGGTGGTGCCGAGCCACGACAGGTAATTAATTAGCGAAGAGCAGTTCGGAAAAGCAACCGCACAACGGGGTGTTCTCCCACTTCCCCCCGGACGATCACGCAACTCGGAAGTGGGTTATATCAAACTTGTGTTAATGCAGCTTCAAAGTAAGGATGACACAATGAAACAATCGCCTCGATTATATAAAATAATATTTAGGTGTTTCGTCTAATTTGACCATGAACTACATGGAATATTTATTTCATTGATTAATGTGACAAGAGAAAATGGCCTCATTTTTCTCGTCATTCAAACGAACGTACACTTTTTGGACTTTTACCATTGATTTTGATTTTCATGACTCAGTCAATGGCAACATCTATCATCTTACTTCAACGATAAACTCAAGCACAACTCTAAACATTGTGGTTCGGTGCCTGGTAAAAAAAAACATAATCGCAATATTGTGTCGAAAAACACTGACTTCCGCCACACCTCCCATTGCTTCACTTAAGTTGTTGCCAAATCCACAATTCCAAAACAGGCGTATGGGCGTCTAGCGCAATTTCGCGCAATCTGCCACTGAAAATTAAATTTAAATAACAAAAATTCCGAACCATTACACTGCAATTGACATGCACACACACACACACAGCGTGTTCCACGAATTCAGTCCAAATATTTTAAGACGCTGCTAGGCGAACTCCTGTAGGAAAAATACGGCCCCTTGAGTAAAAAAAAACCGGCGTTGGAAATTCCAGCACGACATGAATATTACGATTACCTATTCGTGGGCTAGCGCGCCCGTTGCTCAGGGGTATATTGAATGTCCATGGCACGTTGACGCAACCCAACTTTAGCACGACCCAAATGCAACGTGACACCAGCATGTAGGGGGCGCCAGTGACGCCAAGTGGGAATCCATGCGCACACTAAACGTCCATATAAATGCTGATGAGATTTGTTTATATATATTTATACGGGTGCGCGCGCCGGCAAGCGTATCACTCGGAACAAATATTGGTTAAAACGATCCTGTACGTATATAAACGTAACTTTTCCATATATAACCGTCGCGCCATGCAACCCCTCCACCTCCCATTCATTCCCCTAAAGCGACATAACGAAAAATATAGCCCCAGCGCACCACTATATATTGCTCTAAATAGGTTAGAGGAACTTCTATCCCACCCTCACTGTACCGCTGTCATTCTTTTTTATTTTTTTGTAAGTTAACCGGCATTGGTTTGTCATGGGCGTGGGAAGGACTATCCCCTAAACCCACACCAATAAAAATAGAATCTCAACAGCCAGAAACCGAAATATCTAAAATAGGAATTACTCTGTACAATTAAGGAATCACGGTCAGTCTTCGTTCAATAAGTCAAGACACCAATTTTATGTCCAAGTTTGATTCTTGACACGGGCACTCGTCAAGTATCAGTTGGGACACCAAACTGTTCTCTCGACAATCAATTGTACAATTTCGCCAAACTGATATCGGATCAATTTTCATAACCTGATTCATTTTAGAGTTAAAGACAAAATTAATTGTGATCTACTGAACATTCGTTTACAAATCAACATGCCAACAAAATCAAAAAAGTTCCGAATGCAGGAGTATTTTCCGAGTAACATAATGGCAACTGTACGTCAAGTTTAATAATTCTGAATAATGGCGAGAAACGAAATCATCATGAACCGGCCGAGAACGACGAAAAACGACGCCGCTTTAGCGAGCGCACTTTTCGGTGGTCGTCGGAAAGATCGTCCGGATAACGCGGCATGACATTCCGAGAACGAATGCCGATGACAAGAGCGGCAAGTGTTACCGCGAGGGTAAGATATTGCTGCGGTGCCACGTCGTACCGCTAGGTCCGAATGGGTTAAAATAGTAAACAAATTTCGAATCTAAAATGGCCACATTTCACCCCAGTTAAACCCGATTGGTTGCCACCAACAACAAAAACACCGACGACGACAGCACCAACGTCGTATATAAATATATAAACGTGGCAACACGAGGACGGTAAAAAGGAAACCTGACCAATAAAACATCGGATCAAGTCGCGAATCGCGCATGCGCAATATAACAAAAAAAAAAATGGTAGCCGGTAACGATCCTGCCCGAAAGTACGACAATGGGTGGAATCAATGGCGGAAAAACCGTCGTCGGCCGTCGCCGCTTCTTTCTAAATATAAACCAACAGCGGTGGGAGCTCGTCGACTACGACTCCCGACAACGACGAGCAAATTTTCAATTATAGTATGCAAACTAGCGGCCAGACATTTAGTATCACAGTATTTTAAGTCAGGAACGATGTATCACGACCGCTGCAGAATGCAGTCGCTCTCTCTCTCTCTCTTTCTCTCTCTCTCTCTTTCTCTCTCTCTCTCTCGCATACTCGCGGAGATGTGTTTGGAAGGTTGAAGAAAGGTGGGGGTGGTGGGGTGGGGATAAAAAGACGAACCACCCCTCATCATTGGTCCCACCCCATGGAAACACACCCTCCTGAAACCCACCAGCCCGTCCATTGTCATTGTCTGCACATTTCTGCGGGGGAACGTCAGTTTGAGTAATTTAAGTACTAATAAACGATGAGAAGAAATACTACGAAATTTTGCTACAGAAGGCTACAATGTCTCCTGAGAGAACATTACAAAAGCATAAATATTATTGTACAGATAAAAGCAAAAAACGGGGTTGGTAGGGTTTCTCGCCTTAATATCCAGTATTTTTAACCCTATCCAGTATTTTTAACCCTTCGGAGAATTGATTTACAGCATCTGTGACACCGCGAATTTGGCTCAGTCGATGCGGCAAAATGCTTCCGCAATCGCGGCATCCACGGCCAATTCACCGTACTCGTTCGCGGGTAACAACACCTCCTTGCGGCAAATTGTGCTCACCTTCACGGCATGGACCATTTATCGTATCCCGAAGCGCAAACACTAGTGGAATGACAATTTCTAATTGTTATGGCCGTGATCACATATTGAATATTTCTCCATAGGCGTCATTGAGGATTACTTACAACCGATACATTCAGTCAGACTCTTTTTCAGGTTAATATTGAGTAAGTGACGCCATTTTTGGCTCATAGAATGTGCTCCCAGGATCTCAGGAAGCGTCACCGAGCATTGTCAGCAAGCCATTAGTTCACACGGCATTTGTCATATTCAAAGATGGCGAAGAAGACTCGTGCGTGCTTGTGTGAGAACATTTGCCGAATTCCGAAGCAGACAAGGAACGAGATAAATCATTTGGAAGCTCGCGGTTGCCGGTGCATTGTTGAGGAGAGAAGACGAGAGAGAGAGAGAGTGCCGAGCATCAAGACTGCATTCATACAAACGCGGCAGAAACAGCTACTTTTTTATATTCACTTTCTAAGAATTCACCACAGAAGACGATCCAACCATTGTATTAAATGGATGTCAACAATTGGAGGTAGACTTTGTCGTCATTTCCATCATTCATGACTGTTTCCTACTTTGATAATGACTATTGACACAAACAATCATCATCAAGCAATTTTGAATGCACTCTGCGCGATACAAATAAAGTGTGGCATTTAAAATAAGATAGAGTTTTAGGAAAACATTTAAAAATTGATTTTTTTATCCACAAAACAGATTTATTTGTTATGTTGAGCTGAGAGACTTGAAATTTGGTTGTGCAAAACGAATTATAAATAGAATTATATCGTATGATATCTCAATTAAACCTAAATTTAAAATATTGACGTTGTCTAGTTGCATGAAAGTGTGTCGACAGATAAAATTAACCTGATTTTCTCTCGTTATCACCAAATCGATCTGATTCCAAATTGCACCTAAATCAAACGAAAACCATCCAAATGTGTGTTGACCTTTCCCGCCAAACAACTTGAGCAATTTTACGGCTCGCAAATAAGAGAAACAATTCTACACTGAATTTCAACTCTTTTATCGACCGCGTAGGACGTTAACATTTTCATTGCGCCAAGAAAGTTTGGGAAAGAAAACTTAGCCGCAAGTTTCGTTTATTACGCATTCCCGATCCGACCCCATCCGGCAGTGCGACACAGAAACACCAGTCCACTGATACGACAAAATCCATGAAGTCAGGACTAGCGCCTACACGTGAGCCGGTTTGAGGACACATCCTCTGGAGATCGTGGGCATTTTCCTCTGGGACGTCTGAACGCCATCGCACTACCCCGACTGCGCGCTTCACCGCATCGCTTCGGAGCACGTATAGTTTCGACACGCTACAGGAAAGGTCAGCATCCTTATAAGGGGCAGCGAATTGTGTTGACATCCTTCTTGTAACTGAAACCAACACCTTTTAAATTCAATCTGCGAAAATAAACAGCAACGAAAGGACACAATAGAAATTTGCCATAGAATTGGAGATACATATTTGCATTTTTTTAAAAATCCAATAACGATACCCTCTTTTGGATTGAATAAATAAGTTTTTTTAAAGCACATAAATCTCTCATTCTAGTTGGTTAAGGAGTTTGTTATACCAGCAGCGATCGGACCCAATTTTAATTTAGGAACCTTTCGCGATTCTTGTTACATATTTGCTTCAATTACGAGTATCGATCTTTCTAAAAATATGTTGTTTGTTTCTTTGGGTGAAACGATCAACGGAGAAGATCGAACTATAAACAATTTTAATTCCGGATTTTTGAGACGGAAGTGGTCTGTGGAGGAAAGATCGGCCTAAAACCGTTGGCGCATGTACGTGAGTGGAGCGACTGTACAATGTGACCATCATCCGTGGGCATTTCTTCGCGTCTCGGATGATGGCGGATCGACTCCGCAGATTTCCTCTGATAGATGCCGCGCATAAAAACCGCCGCCGCCAAAGTCCATGCACACATTTTTTTTATAAGGAGGACAAAAAAAACTCAGCCTCCACACCCCCATCACATATCCCAGACACTCCCATATCCAGAAATACCCCGACAAAAAAAAACCGCCGCACCATAACGTCGTTCCAATGCGGACACATAGGGGACAGCGTGTTTTTCGTGCGAGAGTACATCTACGAGTCCTCGCCACGCGAAAAAGCGAAGACACGAAAATGCGTTTCGGCACGACCGCATCTATACATTTTAGGACTACATAACCCCGTAGACGGGCGGACTACCGTACATAAATATATGGACCGCTATACAAATATGTATGGGTCCTCCCCATCCATCTGCATGTGGGAGGGAGTGGGTGGTTCGGGCTAGGCATTATGTATATCAGCGCTGTGGATACATACTGGTTTTGGGTGCATGTGTATGCGAGGACTCATCCCCACCAGAGAGGCAACAGTGGCTTCTCCACCAACACCAACACTCTCCCCCCCCTAACCCCACCACCCCATCCCCTCTCATCGCCTTATTCGTCGTCGACTCCAATATTGGTCCAACCATACAAATATATACATAACCTCGTAAGACCTACTGCATTTAAAACAAAAAATGGATACAGAGGTTTTTCTATTGATAACTAACTTCGGCTTTTTAAAACACTCCATGTTTAAAAAATCGATATTCAGAATTTTTAATTTTTCTTTAATCAAAAATGACAATATATTTAAAAATCAAAAGCTGAAAAACAGAAATATATTTTTTTAATATTGCCAAGCAAGCAATCTCAAAAGAATATATTTACCTAACAGAGGATTTTTTATCTACTGCGGTGAAGCGATATCGACAAATCCGTGACCTTCACGAAAGGTCGTGTGAGTCACAACAGAAGTGAAGGAATGCCACACATTGGAGAAGGTATTCACCATTTCCCCAGCAAAATTAGCTTTTTTACCTACTCACTGAAGTCGTAAGGTCTCATGAGGGTGTGTGTGTGTAGGAGGAGAATGAGGATAGGAAATATAGGGAAAGAGGAAGCGCAAAAAAACTTTTCAGAATTTGTTGTGTGTGTGTGTGTGTGTGTGTGTGTGTGTGTGTGTGTGTGTGTGTGGATGGATTGGGGGAGGGGAGTGGGCTCGGCCGTGCAGCGCGAGTGAACCGGGCGCTCGCGTCATTTGCAAAAACGTTCGGATTTGTCATGCAAAGCTGGAAAAATACGACATCAACGAAAATTCCGAATGCATGATGATTTAAATACAGAAGAGCTTAACCATGCACGCGCGTCGAATGGGGCTACAGATCTAGCCCATTCGGAGTTCCTCGTATGCAACCATTGGCCCGTAAACGCGCCCGGAACGCTTTCTCTTCGACTACACTCACACACACACAGTCATATATCCGCCGCATGAATATATCGCCACACACACACACAAACACACACGAATCATTTTATTTTATTTATTTATTTTTGGTGGGACCTGGATACTACTACTGCTGCATTTGCGCCGCAAGAACAGAAAAGTTAGATGGGTGGTGGCTGGGGATGAAAGGGGATGAAAGGGGATGCGCACTCTATAGATACTTTTGCGACCCTGGTCCATTTAAGGGTGATCTCGTGTCCCGAAACAAACATCCCGTGCTCAGAATCCTAGCTATACGATTTTTTAAAAAACTGTTTATTTTGCTGCATTGCATAGATTTTATATTATTACAGATTGTATTGGATCTGATAGCCGTTTACAGCATTTATCTGATACTTACAATTAAAAATATGAAATAGCGGGCAAAGTCAATGTCAATATTTATAATCTAAATATTTCTGAACAGCCAACAAAAATAAATATTTTTGCGAATGGAACATCAGATAAATTAAACGTCACCAATCAAAATTTACGACATTATGCATTTGTCATTTCAGTTCGTCGAGCCAAAACAATTTTTGAAAATCAATGACTACGAATTAATGGCCGTCTTGGAATTCCTATGTTTATCAGCAGGTTACCCCGATCAGTTATATGCATTTAATATGACTCGTCCATTTGCGCATTCACATACATACATGCACACGTATAAACACTGTGCACTATGCACTATGCACTGGGCAAAAAAGATGTGCGCGACTCCACACACACATCGGCTTATAGAGGCAACGCACGCATAGGCTTTCATGCAAATTTCCCCCCCCCCCACCAACCGCATCGAGTATGTAGAAATACATTCGGCGCGGATGCTGAGACGTAAAAAGTGCATATATTCCGCGCGTATATGTGGGACGTACAAAGATTTTTGCGTAATGGAGGGCCGAGTGTATCGGCTGGGGGAGTAGCCGGACGGGGGTGGTGTGGGGTGATGGGGTGGACAAAGGGAGAGCAGTCGACGGGGCGCGACCGGGCGGCGGTGTTATAAAATGATAGCCATCGTATTATAAACTGGTGATAGAATGCGATATGTTGAGCCGAGGAGCTATGTAGGACGCGCGGGGGATGGAAGATGGAGGGGAAGTGCGAGAGGGAAAAAATCGGGCAGGCCAGTTCACATAATGTTCTTGGTGCGCGGGGGGGGTTGGAATTTGCAGGATTGAACGAGGTTTGATCGTCCGTTTAATGCTTCGCGCATATCGTGTTAATACCTCGAGATAAAGACAGCGCAAATCTTAAGTGAATTTCAATCATTTCAAATCATGCAGTAGTGAGTGACAAAACCAACTCAGTCAGTTTCATGAACATATTCGGTCAAGTACAAGACTTCATTGTTTAAGAACTATCAAAACTAGATAAACATGATTTCTTACACTTCTATGTCTTTCGGAACACGGACGGCCGAACTGTACTGTATTCAAACGTCCATAAACAGTATCGAATCACGATAACCGAGTATTCAATTTAAAAAATCATGCCATTCGCTCAGACTGACTATCGTTGTACTTTTGCGACGGTCACTTTCAATTCGTCCCATCAAACTCGGACTCTTACGGGTCATTTAGAAATTCAGGATCGATCAAATCTATTAAAATTTAGATACCCAAAGGCAGTTAACGATGCCAAAGGATTATGCGAGCGACCCTTGAAGAGAGACTATATATATATAGTGAATGCTACGCTGTTGGCTCTCGCGATTCGATGGCGAGAGAACGAGAGGAGCTCGCGGGGGCGGGTGATGCGGTTATGTCCACGCCGCCGCCGACAGGCGCGGACCAGCTCGCCCATTTGTGCGGCCGCCACGGACCAGCTATTTACGATGCCCCCGAACTGTATCAATATTTAATTTGGACTTCGACACTTCAACCCCCGCCAACCTCCGCCTCATCCCTTCCCCCCCCCCCTCTTCACACCAACCCGGCTCTAATGTGGCGAAGTCAATGGGCGCATTTTGGCGAGTGAGGGGGGGCGGGGGAGTAGGGAGAGTTGGGCGAGTACTTTTTCCAACTTGTGGCGCACGGTTCAGATAAAAATTGAAAAACGTATTACTATATCGGCCACAGATGGTGGCGGCCGTTCATGATGTTTCATCGAAACGACTGGTGGCTTGCCTGTTGCATGGACGCAAGCGTAGCTCGAACGATTGAATGGTTGAAAGAAAGAGGATAATCAAATTGGTTGGTCAATCGGACTGATGTCTTCGCCAGCTTCTATTTCTTTTAAATATACATTTTTCGCATTTGAAAATGAATTTAATTTAACATCCATCATAGAAAAATAAAGACTGAATATTTGAGTATAGAACCAGAACTACAGCATAGATACGGCTCATTCCAAACCCATTTGAGAAATTCATTGGTTACAATTATTATTTTGTCACCCTATAAAAATTAATCGATCTCAATTGCCCTAAGGAACCTACAGACACGTCGGCGTTAAAACGGCGGTGTTGAAACCAATGCAAGCAAGCTCCCCCTGATTTTGGCACTCTCTTCCCCGCATTGCACACCCACTTCCAACAAGAAAAAACCTGAAAGCATTAATCACAACCAAGACACTATTGGGGTCAAAGGATGGCACTGAATTGTTCGAAGAATGACGATGTCACATTTTCTTTAATTGATTTTATTTCATTTGCTATTTGATTAGGATTACTTTTATAAATAAATTTTGATAACAAATGCAAACATATTGCGACAATCGATGTTGTTACGGAATCGACTAAAAATATATGGGATAGGAATACATTCTTAATTCAAAAGGTTAAAAGCGTTTGAACAATCAAAAGCATTTTTGGTTGAATTAGGTCGCCTGCCTCAAATTCCACCCAGAAAAAAACAAACGTAAATCCACCAATATCACCACCAACACCACTACACCATCGTATTGAAGTAAAATGAGAAAATGTTTATTATTACTGCTGCTGGAGGAATATAACATTTTCCATACTAATACCTGCGCACAAACACACATAGAGCCACCCAATATCTGCAAGTGCGGCTTCTACAAACGCGCATAATATATCATATTGCACATAATACG